>ML664154.1:6421-18886 GCA_007570785.1 Antilocapra americana | reverse complement strand
TATATTTATATTAGATATATATATCAATCTATACAGAACTGTATATATAACATATATCAATCTATATATTATCAATATAAACATATATAGAGAGAAACATATATAAATATGTATAATATATATAATTATATATTTATATATGTAATAAAATATAAATAAAATGTTAATATATATAAAATATATACAATTTTATATAGTATATATTATAGTATATATTTTATAATTTATATTATAAATAATATATAGTTATTAATAATATATGTTATATAATGTATCATATAATTATAAATATAAAAATATAATATATTATATAATGCATCATATCATAATATTGTTATACATAATATATATGTAATAGAACTATAATATATGAAAATAACATATACCTAAATATATAAACATTTATATTTATTATACTAGATATATAAAAATATATAATATACATCTATATATAAATTATATACTTATAAATATATATTTGCATCTATAAATATATATTAATATATAATATATATAAATTATATGTCTATAGATATTTTATACATATATAAAATATGTATTTATATATATTTGTATGTATTTAATTTATTTAACTGTTGATATATAATGTATATTTATAGGTATATAAATATAAATATATGTTTATATATTTATTTATATATTGTTTTAATATATTAAATTATATTTATAAATATATATTTATAATGCATTATATATAGGGAACATATTATATAATACATTATACATATAACATTATACATATATAATATTATATTATATATGATATATATTATATTTCAGATTTATATAGAATAAATATAAATACATAAAAATATAATATATATAAATGAAATATAATATAAATTTGTGATTTTATATATTATAAATTTATATTACATATTATATAATTTATATAATTTACAATATTTATGCATATGTTATATTTTATATTTGTTTTATTTATGTATTATAATTTATATGCATATCTTGTGTTTTATTTATATATTAATATATGTTAATAGAAATATATTTATAAATATATTTATAATAAATTATATATTTTATATATGAAATATATTTTATATATAATATTATTTACTATAAATAATATCTATATTATATCTATATATTATATTTGTTTGTTATATATTATGCATAATATATATTATATATATTTATTATATATGCATATTTATACATATGTATGCAAATAAGCTTCTTTACAAACCAGGACTAGAGTTATTGTTGTTGATAACAAACTTACAGCTACCAGGGGCAGCTTAGGGAAGCTCCCAAACCTATGGCTACCAACTCACAAGTGATTAATCTCCAAAATATATAAACTCATGTGTTTTAGCATCAAAAAAACAAACGACCCAGTTAGAAAATGGGCAGAACGAAGACAGATGGCCAAAAAGCATATGAAAAGATGTTAAACATCACTAATTACTGGGCTTCCCTGGTGGCTCAGACGGTACAGCCTCTGCCTGCAATGCAGGAGACCCAGGTTTGATCCCTGGGTCAGGAAGATTGCCTGGAAAAAGAAATGGCAACCCACTCTAGCACTCTTGCTTGGAAAATAAAGAGAATAAAAATAATTCCATTTGTAGCAACATGGATAGACCTAGGGATTGTCATACTGAGTGGAGTAAGTCAGACAAAGACAAATGTGATAATTTCACAAAGGTGAAATTTTTGAAAAATTATAGAAACGAACTTATTTACAAACCAGAAATACAATCATAGATGTAGAAGTCAAACCTATGGCTACCAACAGGGAAGGAGTGATAAACAGGGAGATTGGAAATAACATATACACACTACTATATATAAAATAGATAACAAATAAGGACCTACTATATATCCCAGGGGACCTTATTCAACATTATCTAATAACCTATGTGGGAAAAGAATCTTTAAAAAGTGGATATATGTGTAACTATTCCACTTTGTTGTACACCTGAAATTGATATAACTTTGTAAATCAACTATATTCCAATAATAGTTTTTAATTTGTGGTTTCAAAGAGTATTTGGTGGCCTAGGAGAAAGTAAGTAAGATAAAAAGCAGGATACAATTTTGTATGTAGAGTACAATTCCAATTTCTAAATGAATATTATGTATTCACAGGAAAAATTTGTTAGTATTGGTTCTTGCTCAGTTGTACAATTAAATTAATTTTCATTTTTCTTCATGTTTTTGTAGTTTGCAATTTTCAAAAAGAATTTTACTCTCAACACAAACAGTTATCTCTATAAATGTAGTTTTATAGACGCTAAGATATGTATTGCTGACTGGAAAAAATGGGAAAAATAAACACACAAAAGCAGATCTAAGAAGGAATGCTATCATTTAAATGGGATAGCAGGATTATGGTTGACTTTTTAGTTTCTCAATTCTGATTGCTAATTATATGTAAAGACTAATTTCAAACTCTATGGTGACTTTAGAAGCCTAATTACTCCGGATCCACTATTTAAATGAACTTTCAAAAGTGAAGGTAAAGATGCAGGAAAGTATGATACATGAAGAGTTCATTTCAATTTCACAAGGTGAGTACATCCATGTGACCACCATCCAGATCAGAAAACAGGTCACTACCAGCATAACCAGGAGTTACCCTCATGCTCCCTCCAAGTCTATCCTCCACTTCCTCCCCAGAAGTAAGCACTATTTTGACATTTGACACCAGAGATTA
Source organism: Antilocapra americana (assembly GCA_007570785.1). NCBI lineage: Eukaryota > Metazoa > Chordata > Mammalia > Artiodactyla > Antilocapridae > Antilocapra > Antilocapra americana. Next base: position 16,188 of record ML664154.1, on the reverse strand, counting down.
GTTTCTTTTCTTTATAACAGAATCACTTTTGCCCCACTTCATGTTTCTGAGATTCATTCAAGTTATGTGTAGCAGCAGTATGCTCATTTCCATTGCTATATAGCATTCCACTATATGAATAATTACATATCCTCCCACGGGTGGACATTTGATTTTTTCTGACCAGATGAATAGTGTTGCTATAAACATCCTTGCACCTGTCTTTTGATGAACAAATCCATTCAGTTATCATGGGCATATACCAATGATTGTGATTGCTGGGTTTTAGAATATACTTAAACTCATCTTCAGTTGATCCACTCTCATAGCTTTCCAAAATGGTCCCATTTCATTTTTGATTATCTCCTCCCTATGACCCCTAATATTAACATTCTACTTCCTGTTTCTATGAATTTGACTACTTTAGGTAACTCATATAAGTGGAATGATATAACATTTGCCTTTTAGTGACTGGCTTATTTCGCTTAGCAGAATGTCCTCAGAATTCTTCAGTGTGGTGATATATGTTAGAAATTTCTTCCTTGTTAAGGAAGCAAGAATGTACAATGGAGAAGAGTCTCTTCAACAAGTTGTGCTGGGAAAACTAGACAGTTACATGTAAAAGAATGAAATTAGAGCATTTCCTCACATCACATGTAAAAATAAACTCAAAATGGATCAAAGCCTAAATGTTATACCTGAAACCATAAAAATCCTAGAAGAGAATATAAGCAGTTCACTCTTTGTAAATGATAGCAGTATTTGCTTTTTTTTTTTTTTTTGGATCTGTCTCCTAAGACAAAAGAAACAAAAGCAAAAATAAACAACACCAGATTAAGTTTAGAAGCTTTTGCACAACAAAGGAAACCATTGACAAAATTTTCAAAAATACTCTACTGAATGGGAGAAAGTATTTGCAAATGATTTGACCTACAAGGCTTCTCGGTGGCTCAGTGGTAAAGAATGCACCTGCCAATGTAGAAGATAGAAAATATGTGGGTTCAATCCTTGCATTGGGAAGATGCCTTGGAGAAGGAAATAGCAACTCACTCCAGTATTCTTGCCTGGAAAATTCCATAAACAGAGAAATCTTTCAGGCTACAGTCCCTGGGTCACAAAGTGTTAGACACGACTGAATGACTGAGCTACAAGGGGTTAATAGCCAGAATAAATAAACATCTCATACAACTCAATATCAAAAATAAACAGCTCAATTAAAAATGGGCAGAAGACATAAATAGACATTTCCCCAAAGATATAAAATCACAAGAAAAAATGCTCCATAACACTAATTCTCAGAGGAGTGCAAATCAAAACCACAATGAGATACCACTTTACATCTGTCAGAATGGCTATCGTCAAAAATGTCTACAAATAAAAAATGTTAGGGAGCATACAGAAAAAAGAACCCTAGTACATTGTTGATGAGACTGTAGATTGGTGAAACCAGTATGGGAAAGAATGTGGAAACTTTTCAAGAAAGTAAAATAGAATTGCCATATGATCTAGCAATTTCACTCCTGAGTATATGTCTGAAAGAAAACAAAATCAGTAATTCAGAAGGATACCAAACCCCAGTGTTCATAGTAGCTTTATTTACAACAGCCAAGATATGGAAGAAACCCAAGTGCCCGTCAACTTGTGAATGGATAGAGAAGATGTTATACATATAGAGCAGAATATTACTTAACCATAAAAAAGAAATTCTGCCATTTGCAACAATATAGATGGACCTAGAGGGTATTAAGCTCAGTGAAACAAGTCAGATAGAAAAAGACAAATATGCTGTTATCACTTACATGTGAATATTCATTGGAAGGACTCATGCTGAAACTGAAGCTCCAATACTGATGCAAAGAGCAGACTCATTGGGAAAGACCCTGGTGCTGGGAGAGATTGAAGAGAGGGGGAGAAGGGAACAGAGGATGAGATGGTTAGATGACATCACTGACTCAATGGACATGAGTTGGAACAAACTCTGGGAGATGATGAAGGACAGGGAAGCCTTGCATGCTGCAGTCCATGGGGTCACAAAGAGCTGGACATGACTTGGTGACTGAACAACAAGAGCAAAAATAAAACAATGAATATAACAAAACAGAAACAGATTCACCAATACAGAGCAATCTAGCGATTACCAGTAGGGAGAAGGAAGTGGGGAGGAGCAAAATAAGGGATAGGCAATTGAGAGATACAAACAAGCCATTATTTTGTAATAACTTTAAATGGAGTATAATCTATAAAAATATTGAGTTACTATATTGTACACCTGAGACTAATACAATATTGTATATCAACTATACTTCTATTTTAGAAAAAAAGAATTCCTTTCCATTTTAATGCTGAATAAGATTCTATTAAATATATATATCACATTTTCTTTATCCATTCATCAGTCAGTGGATACTTCCACCTTTTGGCTATTATGAACGATGCTGCTATGAACATGGATGTACAGATACCTGTTTAAGTTCCTGATTTCAATTCTCTGGGGTCTAGAAATGGACCTTTCAGATCATAAAGTAATTCTATGTTCAATTTTTTGAGGAGCCACAATACTCTTGACAGCTTACAGTGAACGGTGGTAGATTTCATGTTCTCTAAAGAAAAGAATTTAGCTTCAGGACCAGAGATGAGACTTCAGGCACTCAGAGCTTCATGTGGCAAAAGTTTTATTACAGTGAAAGAGAGATAGAGAAAGCTTCTGACCTGCACATCAGAAGGGGGCAGAGAGTGCCCCACTCACTAGTTTGGGTGGAGCTAAAGCCCCACTTTTTCAGTTGGTTACTGACAATAGAAAGGTCTTACCAGACTCAACTCCCACATTCGTCTTAAGATAATAGTATTAGTCGGAAGGTTCTTGTTAAGAAGGAGAAACATGTCCTTGAGCAAGATATATCCTTGTTAAATAATCATTAGTACAGAGCTTAAGGGAAAACATATCCTTGAGCAACATGAGTTGCTTTGTTGTGTAATCATTAGCTCTGGGCTTAAAGAAAGTTAGTCTTAGGATTTATTGTTGCCATAACAGCTCAGAGCTTAAGAAAAAATGTCTTATGTGACTAAGGTGAAGGAATGTAGGGGAAAAAAAGAGTTGTTCCTTTCTCCTCCTCTAGGGCCCCAGACCCTTTCTCCGCCTAGAGGGTCCCAGACACCTTATTAACCTACCTAAGAATTAACTTTCTCACTCTTTTCCATTGTGGCTATATGATCCCATTTCATTTGAGCAGTTTTCTATTCCAAATCAAAATCAGGTCCTTCATCTCAACATCTTATCCACCTTTTGGTGACAATCCAGACTTTGTGTGTTCCAGTCCTGGTTATCTACGTGATGAGACCGAGGTAGGGAACAAAGGTTGAATGTGGATGAAACCTAGTTCTATTTCTACTGCCGCTAATTCACACAACTATTAAATGAGAATCAAGAACCCTGTAAAGGTGTCCTGAAGTCTAATTAGAAATCACAGGAAGTTAGAGTGATAAAATAAGCAAATTTGAATACACCAGACTTAGCACATCAAACACATGTTTTTTAGCCTCAAAGGAATCATTCCCGCTGAGTAAGATCATACTGTTATTTCATAATATCTGTTTTATTCCTCTTCTTTTGTAATCATTCCCACAATCTAAATTTAATTACTAAACACTGATTACTGAATAAGGACAAACAGATTCAAAAAACTGAGGACTTAGAGGAAAGGTAAGATTCTTTCCTTTGTGAAAAATCTAGTATAACAGCTATTGCTTTATTCTTTTTCTGCACAACATCTCTTCCTCCATCCTCCCATTCCCTTTCTGATCATCAGGATGTGGCAACCATAAGCCGGACAGTTCAGACCATCTAAAAAGCCCACATAGTTGACTGACAGGCTCCAGCTGCTGCACTTTGGGATCTACCATTGTGTTTATACCAGGACCGTGTTTCCTCCAGGTTGTTTGTAGCCAGTGACTGAGTGTGATGGGGATCTAGAGCTAGGACAGTCCTGCCTGGGTGTAGTAATTTTCCAATGGCAATCTTCTTGGGAATTCTTTATTTGCCTGGTGAAGACTCTCAGAACTGTGCAGTGGCCTGAGGCTCTTCCTAATCATCCATCCTTCCCTCTCTTCTTTCACAGATACTAGGCCTGTGTTACAGCCTGAAGGATCTCCCCAACTACTTCTGCTTCCTTTCACTTTATCTTTTATGGGCATTTCCCCCAATAATCTCTTGGAAATTTTGTCTCATCTTGGCATCTGCTTCTAGGAGAAGGAACTGAGGCAAGGACAGAATCTGGGTGTTCCAATCATCATCTGTGGCCTCAGTGATTGGTCAAAGGGGTGAACCTTTGATTGGCCCACATAGGACCAGCCAGAATGTTTTGCTGGGGATTAGTCAGTCTCAAACAGGTGGGAGCAGAGGATTCCCAGGAAGAAAGGCAATAAACTCACATTCCCCTGAGGCCATGGTTTCTGGCAGAGGAAATTGTGTCTACAGTTGCAAAGAATAAGGTCAATATTATAGAGGAAGAGGAAGGAGTGAAAGGTTTAGGAGTGGAGTGGTAGGGCCTGAGGAGATGCAGATTCTGAAATCCAGAGATCAGCATCACCCATCATATTTGATTATGTGAGTCAGTAAGTTTCCTGTTCAAATTGGGTTTTGAACCCTTGTGACCTAAGAGTCTTAGTTATGCTATTCCCTTGGTTAACATCTTTTCATGGCTTCCACTGATTTTAGGATAAAGCCCAAACTTGTTATACTACAACATTTTATTTTGAGAAGTTTCCAAACCTAGTGAAAATTTGCCAGAATAATAAAATATGCTGCACCTAAATTCATTAATTTTTAGTATTCTGCTACATTGGTTTTATCTCTTTCTCTTTCTATATACATATAATTTTGGATGAATCATTTGAGAATTTAATTAGTCAAAGACATCTTAATATTTCACCCCTAAATACCTTTAAAGGCATTTTCCTATATAACCATGATACAGCTGTCACATTAAGAAAGTTTAGCCTTGATACAGCATAGAATCTGAATTCAAATTATCCTAATTATCCCAACAATGTCATTTATAGTTATTGCTGTTGTTGGTGGGTATTTTTTAAATCAAGATCCAATTAAGGATTCAGTTAGTCAGTCATTCAGTTGTCACTCAGTCGTGTCCAACTCTTTGCTACTCATGGACTGCAGCATGCCAGACCTCCCTGTCCATCACCATCTCCCAGAGTTTACTCAAACTCAAGTCCATTGAGTCAGTGATGCCATCCAACCATCTCATCCTCTGTCGTCCCCTTTTCCTCTGGTCTTCAATCTTTCCCAGCATCCAAATCTTTTCAAACGAGGCAGCTCTTCTCATCAGGTGGCCAAAGTATTGGATTGGAATTTCAGCTTTAACATCAGTCCTTATGTAATGCTTTTAGGTGTCATATCTCTAATCTCCTTTGATTTAGAACAGTTCCTTAACATTTTTCTGTCTTTCAACTCCTTGATATTTTTTTAAGGATCCAGGAAGATTGTTTGGCAGACTGCATCTTAAATTGGATTTTTCTGGTTGTCTGCTCATGATTAGATTCAGGTTAAACATTTTCAGGAGCCAACAGAGGTGATGTGATGCCCTCAACACATTTGTAGGGCTGCTCACAGGCTGGACCTGCCCACAAACCTGATCTCATCATCTACTACTCTGTGATTCTTTGAGTTTCAGCCAAACACACTTGTTTCTCCAGCCTTCCTGTCTTTTCCAGCTTTCACACACCCTACTGCTTATTCCTGATACTCATTTCCCCTACCTTGCCCTTGGTTTATCTGGGTCACTGGCATGTGCATTTCTGATCTATCTTTAAATATTCATGAGGCCATTTTTGACTCTTTGGGAGTGGGTCAGTTTACCTATGTACTTGCATAATTATCTTTCTTTCTAGACCATTGGTCTTCAAAGAGTGGTCCTTAGACCCTTGAGGTTCACAAGATCAAAACTCGTTTCATTTATCTTTTATTTATCTTTTTTACTGTATTGACATTTGCATTGATGGTACAAAAGAAATGGAGGTAAAACTACTGGTACCTTAAGATGTATCATGGTTGGGACAACAACATATAGCATTAGCTGTTCTATTCTTCCTCCATTCATTCACAGAAAAAAAAATGCTAGTTTGACTTAAGAATGTTCTTGATTAAGCAATAAAAGTGATTAATTTTATTAAATCATGTCCCTTGAGTACATAGCTGTCTTCTATTCTCCATGACAAAATGGGAAATATTCTTCTGCTGAAATACAATGAAGTACGATGGTCATCCCAAGAAAAAGCATTTGTGTGATTGGTAAGCTGAGCTACATGTTATTTTCTATGGAACACCATTTTTACTTGAAATAACAACAGGTAGTTAAACTATTTTTATTTAGACCTGGGTATTTGGCAGACATTCTCTCAAAAATGAGCAAAGTAAGTCTGTCACTTAAAGAAAAACAACTCATAGTATGTATGGCCAATGGTATAATTCAAGCATTCAAATACAAGTTAGAATTTTGGAAAAATTGTATTTGTCACCACAAGTTCAACAGATTTCCAACACTTAAAGACTTTTCTGATGTGATCAGTGCTGATATTAATAAATGTGATTTTTTTATACATTGTGCAATGAAATATGTCAACATTTTGAAAGAATGGTATAACTCAGTGAATCAATGTTTCTTAAACAATGCATGCTGTTACAAAATCATAATAAGATCCATTGGAAGTACAATCTAAAACTAATGAATTTTAATATGAAAAGTTTATTTCATGTATTTATCATTGGTGTGGTTTCAGATTCAATATTGTAGTAATCTTTAAGAAATTACCACTTATTGATTTTTGGTATAGTGTTAAAGCAAAGAATAATTTACACAATTATCTGAAAAAACTTTTAAGATACTCTCTCTTTTCCAATTACTTATCTGGGTGATGCCAAATATTCTGTATATACCTCAACCAAAACAACGTATCACATCAAATTAAAGAAAGAAGCAGAGGTTAGGATCCAGATTATAAAATATTACAAATTAAAGAGACTAACAAAATTATAAACAAATGCCACTCATTAATTTTTTTGTTTTGGGGAAATATAGTTATCTTTTCATAGATGAATATTATTTATGCTTACATATAATAGGTTCATTGTGTTATTTTCAAATGAATTAATACTTTTTAAGTTTCCTAGTTTTTGTCTCTAATATAGTAAATACCAACAACTGTAACCCACATAATCAAAAGTCTTTTGTAGTCTTCAACTTTTAGAGTGTTAAAGGGTCCTGAGATCAAAGCTGGAGAATTGCTGTTGTAAACTCTAATCTTTGGGAGAGCAACACTATGTCTCTCTTGAGCACTGCTCTTCTCTACATTAGAGACATTTGAAAAATAACTGGCAATATTTGTTGAAAATATGATTGACTGAATGACTGTCTGAGTGAATGAATGACACGCAAGATATAGCAGACAGAGGGAAGAGTCTGATAAAACACACACACACACAAAAACAAACAGAAATAAGACAGGAAGAATTTTAGGAGAATGTTGATATTGTTCAATTGCTCAGTCATGTCCAACACTTTGCAATCCAATGAACTGAAGCATGCCAGGTTTCTCTGTCCTTTACTATCTCCAAGAATTTGCTCAAACTCATGTTCTTTCAGTCGATGATGCCATCCAACCATCTCATCCTCTGTTGCTCCCTTCTCCTCCTGCCCTCAATCTTTCCCAGCAGCAAGATCTTTTCCAATAAGTTCACACTTCACATCAGGTGGTCAAATTATTGGAGCTTCGACTTCAGCATCAGTCCTTCCAGTGAATATTCAGGGTTGATTTCATTTGTGATTGACTGATATGATCTCTTTTCAGTCCAAGGGACTCTGAAGAGTCTTCTCCAGCACCCCAGTTTGAAAGCATCAGTTCTTGATGCAAGGCCTTCTTAACGGTCCAACCCTCATGTTTGTACGTGACTACTGGAGAAACAATAGCCTTGACTATGAGGACCTTTGTTGACAAAGTGATGTCTTTGCTTTTTAATATACTGTCTAGGTTTGTCAAAGCTTTTCTTCCAAGGAGCACTGAAGTGTGTTAGTCTCTCAGTAGTGTCCAACTCTTTGTGAGCCCATGGACTATAGCCCACCAGGCTCCTCTGTCCACGGAATTCTCCAGGCAATAATAGTGGCGTGAGTAGCCATTCCCTTCTTCAGAGAATTTCCCCAACCCAGAGACTGAACCTGGGTCTCCTGGATTGGCAGGTGGATTCCTTACTACATGAGCCACCAGAGAAGCCCTAAGGAGCAAGTATCTTCCAAGGAGCAAGTGTCTTTTAGTTTCATGGCTGCAGTCACCATCTACAGTGATTTTGGAGTCCAAGAAAATTCTATCACTGTTTCCATTGTTTCCCCATCTATTTCCCATGAAGTGATGTGACAGGATTCCATGATCTTAGCATTTTAAATGTTGAGTTTTAAGCCAGTTTTTTCATTCTCCTCTTTCACCTTCATCAAGAGGCTCTTTAGTTCTTCTTCATTTTCTGCCATTAGAGTGATATCATCTGTATATCTGAGGTTGTTGATGTTTCTCCCAGCAATCTTGATTCCAGCTTGTGAGTCATCCATCCAAGCATTCTGCATGATGTGCTCTTCATATAAGTTAAATAAGCAGGATGAGAATATACAACCTTGAACACTCCTACCCTAATTTTGAACCCGTCCATTTTTCTATGCCCAATTCTTCTTGACCAATACACAAGTTTCTCAGGAGACAAGCAAGGTGGTCTGGTATTCCCATCTCTTTAAGAATTTTCCACAGTTTTTTTGTGATCCACACAGTCAAAGACTTTAGCATAGTCAGGGAAGCAGAAGTAGATGTTTTTATGGAATTCTCTTGCTTGTTCTATGATCCAGCCAATGTTGGCAATTTGATCTATAATTTCATTGCCTTTCTTATACCCAGATTGTATACCTGGAAGCTCTCAGTTGTCTTACTATTGAAACCTAGCTTGAGGGATTTTGAGCATTACTTTGCTAGCATGTGAAATGAGTGCAACTGTGTGGTAGTTTGAATATTCTTTTTCAGTTCTAAGGAACCAGAAAAAGGAAAAAACTGACATTTTCCAGTCCTATGGCCACTGCTGAGTTTCCCAAATTTGCTGGCATATTGAGTGCAGAACTTAAACAGCATCATCTTTTAGGATTTGAAATATCTCAGCCAGAGGTCCATCACCTTCATTAACTTTGTCCGTGGTAATGCTTCGTAGGGCTTTCCTAATAGCTCAGTTGGTAAAGAATCTGCCTGCAGTGTGGGAGACCTGTGTTCAATTCCTATGTTGGGAAGATTCCCTGGAGAAGGGAAACACTATCCATGCCACTATTCTGGCCTGGAGAATTCCATGGCTACAGTCCATGGGGTCGCACAGAGTCAGACAACTGAACAACTTTCACATTCGCTTCCAATGCTTATTAAGGCCCACTTGACTTCACACTCCAGGATGTCTGGCTCAACGTGAGTGATGACACCATTGTTGTTATCTGGGTCATTAAAATCATTTTTGTATAGTTCTATGTATTCTTGCCACCTCTTCTTAATAACTTCTCCTTCCGTTAGGTCCATACTATTTCTATTCTTTATTGTGCCCATCACTGCATGAAATGTTCCTTTGATATCTCTAATTGTCTTGAAAATAACTCTAGTCTTCTTCATTCTTTTGTTTTCCTCTATTTCTTTGCATTGCTCACTTAAGTAGACTACCTTTTTTTTTTTCCAGTTGAGTTGTTTTTTTTTTTTTAATTTTCTTT
>ML664152.1:9560089-9663196 GCA_007570785.1 Antilocapra americana | reverse complement strand
AAAAGGAATGCAGACGTATAGAACAGACTCATGGACTCTGTGGATGAGGGCAAGGGTGGGATGATATGGGAGAATGGCATTGAAACATGTTAATTATCATATGTGAAATCAATCGCCAGCCCAGGATTGATGCTCGGGGCTGGTGAACCGAGATGTCCCAGGGGGAGGGGATCGGGAGGGGGGTTCTGGAGGGGGAGCATATGTAAACCCATGGCGGTTTCATGTCATTGTATGGCAAAACCAATAAAAAAAAAAGAAAAAAAAAGAAAGGGCTTTGGATACATAAGGACATTTTAGAAAACTGAGTCAAATGATATTTTAAGACTTTAAGAGCTAATAAGAATTGTGTTATGTTTAAATTCACATTATAGTAAAACAAAATCTTTGAGCTGTGAGAACATAAACGGTTGACTGATGATAGTTAACTAAGACCTAGTCTATCAGACTGATCAAAAATCACATCTGCAGAGACTGCTGTTTGGGTAATTGTTAACATTTGAGTAAATGAGGGACTGTGTTTAAGAAAGTGAAATTTATATAGAGTCTATCCTCATGAAAATGTAGGCAGGGATACATTTTTGCATATAACTTCATGATTATACCCCAAAAGGTTCTGAAAATAAAAGTTTAAGAATCCACGAAAAGTTGAAAAAAGAATCAGAGATACCATGACACACACATGGCTATAGTTAAAAAAAAAAAAAAAAAAAACTTTGACAACACCAAATATTAGCAAGGAAATGAAAAAAACTGGAATTCTAGCGTACTTTGGGAAGCCATTTTTCAGTTTCTTAAAAAGTTAAATACGCATCTATACTGTGTTTCAGCAATTCTACTCTTAGGTATTTACCCAAAAGAAATGAAAAGGTATATCTGTACAACATCTTATATGAGACTGTCCTTAGTCCATTCTTTTTTAAAAAATGTTTATTTATTTATTTGGCTATGCCAGATCTTGATTGTGGCATGTGGGATCTAGTTCCTTGACCTGGGATCACACCTGGGCCCCCTGCACTGGAAATGTGGAGTTTTAGCCACTAGCCCACCAGGAAGGTCCTCTTAGCCCATTTTTAACAGCTAAAAACTAGAAACAATCCAATGGCCTTTGACAGAAGCATGGACAAATTATGGTATTTCCATACAATTGAATCCTATTCAAAAAAACAATAAAAGAATGTGCTACTTACATCCACAACAATGTGGCTAAACTTCAAAACATTAAGCTGAATGAAAGAAAGCCAAGCATAAGAGAGCATGAATTTCTAGAACAGGAAAAACTACACACAATAATAGAAATCAGAACACTGGTTGTTTCTGAAGGATGTGATAGGCTAAAAGAAGGCATGTGGAATCTTTGTAGGTGTTGGAAATGTTATGTACATTATATGTATATAATGGAAGTGTAGGTTATATAGTTGTATGCATTTGTCAAAATTGATTGAACTGTATATTTGAGATCCCTGTGCTTTAATTCACATTAAAGTATACTTTAACAAAATATTTTTAGAAGCAGAAATGATTGTGAATCTGTTACTGTCAATGTAAGTAAGAGAATCCAGATTTTTTTTTTACTACATAATTAGGTTAGTATTAGTAAAAGCACTTGAAGAGATGAAAAGCGTTGCTTCTTTAAAAATGATTGCTCTAGAAATGTGGCCATATTTCATACAGCTTATTTAGAATTCTCCTGCATCTTTCATTTGATTCTCATGGCAACTCTGTGGGGGAGGTAGTATGATCACCCTCCCCATTTTACACTGCACAATGAAGGGCATCACCTTCCCTCCCTGATACTCAAATGATAAAACTGAGGTTCAGAAAGGCTGAGGGTTCTATTCCAAGTCACACAGTCCATTTGTGGCAGAGCTAGGGCCAGAACACTTATTTTCTAAGGAAGTTTAGCCTTCATTTGACCTCTACACTTTTAGAGAGAAGAAAATTATAAATGCCAGAGAAACATCTGAGTTAGGCTCTAGAACATGGATATTATTTAGTGAATTAAAAATCCAGTGAATCTGACGCACATTGCTAAGAGCCTCTAGCTCCTTGTTTTTAGAGTCAAACAATACTTTGCTCACTGAAAAACCATGGCTTCACCATGCCAACAACTCTCTGGGTTAGTGTGAGTTTCTCTGTTACTCAGTACCAAGCTTCACGAATCATTTTTTTTTTTATTATTGGTTTTGCCATACAATGATATGATATCGCCATGGGTGTACATATGCTCCCCCTCCAGAACCCCCCTCCCCCCCCCCCCCCGCACCCCCCCCCCCCGGGAAATCTCGGTGCAGCAGCCCCGAGCAAAGTGAAAGTGAAAGTCACTCAGTGGTGTCCAACTCTCTGCAACCCACGGAAGATAGAGTCAATGGAATTCTCCAGGCCAGAATACTGGAGTGGGTAGCCATTCCCATCTTCAGGGGATCTTCCCAACCCAGTGTTGGAACCCAGGTGTCCCACATTGTAGGCATGTTCTTTACCAGCTGAGTCACAAGGGAAGCCCAAGAATACTGGAGTGGGTAGCTTACCCCTTCTCCAGAGGATCTTCCTGACCAGAAATTGAATCAGGGTCTCCTGCATTGCAAGCAGATTCTTTACCAGCTGAGCTATCAGTTAAGAGGGAAATGTGAAGCAGGGAGGGGTCCAGGATCTGGAGTGTGGCTCCCCAGCTCCTCTCTTCCTGCATCAGACATGTACTCTGCAACTTAGGGCAATCAGGGTGTGTGTGTGGGGGGGGGGGTGTCTATAAACAGAAGTGTGGGTTACCTTACACAACAGGGAGAGTTTAGGTTATGAATAACCCCCACTTTATACCAAGATCATTATGTGACTTAAATGGATTCCTCTAGGGAGCCATGATTCGTAGCTCCATAGACTCTAAATTAGTCTTCCATAAGCAATCCTAATCCAGGGGCAGTTCTATTGTTTACCTTAGACTGGGTATCTCCTGCTAGTAAGTCTCATTAGTTTATTTACCAAGAGGCCAATTATCAGCATGCTTATGAAGAGATTACATTGGGCCACTTGCTTTTTTTGTCTCCCAGAAGTCTCCATATGGTTACAGGAGAGAAAGGATGATAGGCCAGCTGCTTAACTTCTTCCTCCACAGGACTGAGAGCCAAGTGATACAACAGACTGCATTCCAACACTGCCACAACTTAGTTCTAGGAATCTTGAATCATGAGGGAGCTTTTCATGAGGGAACTGGAGTGCACAGAGCACCACTGAGCAGAGTCATCTCAAGGACTAAGTGACTAGGCTGTGACACTAGGAATGATTTAGAAGAGTGAGTGAGGAGGGAGCTAGTGCTACATAAACAAAGAAGTTAAATACTGGAGTTCATTTATTGAAGGCTCACTACCATGAGCTCATAAGGGAATATTACCTTAATTTTACTCATGTGGAGCTGAGCTTCAAAGAAGTGAAGTAACCTGTCCAAAGTCACACAACAAGTGAGGGGCAAAGTTGGGATTTAAATACAAAATTGCTTGAGGCCGAATCTCAACTTCACTGTCCCCCTCACCCCTTGTTCACTATGCCTTATGATACTGGAGCTTCGACTCTGCAAATCAACATTTTGGCTTTTCCAGCTGCTCACTATGAGGTAATGCCAATTGGGGGTGCTAAGAAGAACATACTCTCCTGTGCTTGCTTCCTATAGCTCTGTCACCCCAGAAACGCCCCTCATCCCAACATTAGCAGATTCTTCCTGTGGCAACAGTTGAATCTAGTCTGTAGTTTCTTTGACACTTTAAAACTAGCCTCAGAAACACCTGCACCAGGGGGCCTGGCCACTTCCTCTGAGGTCTGGGTCACAGCCTCCAGGACCATTGTCTGGGTTTCCAAGTTTTAATAATTCTAATCTCTTCAAATGAACATCTTGCCAAATCCAGATTTAAACTGAAGAAAGTAGGGAAAACTACTAGACCACTCAGGTATGAGCTAAACCAAATCCCTTATGATTATACAGTGGAAGCGATGAATAGATTCAAGGGATTAGATCTGATAGACAGAGTGCCTGAAGAACTATGGATGGAGGTTTGTGACATTGTACAGTTATCAAGGCAGTGATCAAGACCATCCCCAAGAAAAAGAAAGGCAAAATGGTTGTCTCGGGAGGCCTTACAAATAACTGAGAAAGGAATGGAAGCAAAAGGCAAAGGAGAAAAGAGAAGGTATTTCCATCTGAGTGCAAAGTTCCAAAGAAAAGCAAGGAGAGGTAAGAAAGCTTCCTCAGTGACCAATGCAAAGAAATAGAGTAAAACTATACAATGGGAAAGACTAGAGATCGCTTCAACAAAATTAGAAATACCAAGGGAACATTTCAGGCAAAGATGGGCACAAAAAAAGGACATATATGGTATGGACCTAACAGAAGCAGAAGATATTAAGAAGAGGTGGCAAGGCAAGAATACACAGAGAACTATACAAAAAAGATCTTCATGACCCAGATAATCATGATGATGTGATCATTCACCTAGAGCCAGACATCCTGGACTGTGAAGTCAAGTAGGCCTTAGGAAGCATCACTACAAACAAAGCTAGTGGGAGTGGTGGAATTTTAGTTGAGCTCTTTCAAATCCTAAAAAATGATGCTGCACTCAATATGTCAGCAAATTTATAACACTTAGCAGTGGCCACAAGACTGGAAAAGGTCAGTTTTCATTCCAATCCCAAAGAAAGGCAATGCTAAAGAATGTTCAAACTACCACACAATTGCACTCATCTCACATGCTAGTAAAGTAATGCTCAAAATTCTCCAAGCCAGGCTTCAGCAATATGTGAATTGTGAACTTCCAGTTGTTCAAGTTGGTTTTAGAAAAGGCAGAGGAACCAGAGATCAATTGCCAACATCTGCGGGATCATCAAAAAAGCAAGAGAGTTTCAGAAAAACATCTACATCTGCTTTACTGACTGCACCAAAGTCTTTGTGTGGATCACAAGAAACTGTGGAAAATTCTTAAAGAGATGGGAATACCAGACCACCTGACCTGCCTACTGAGAAATCTGTATTCAGGTCAAGAAGCAACAGTTAGAACTGGACATGGAACAATGGACTGGTCCCAAATTGGGAAAGGAGTACGTCAAAGCTATATATTGTCACCCTGCTTATCTAACTTATATGTAGAGTAGTACATCACATGAAACACCAGACTGGATAAAGCACAAGCTAAAATTAAGATTGCCAGGAGAAATATCAATAACCTCAGATACCCAGGTGACACCACCCTTATGGCAGAAAGAAAGCAAACAGGAACTGAAGAGCCACTTGATTAAAGTGAAAGAGGAGAGTGAAAAAGCTTAAAACTCAAAATTCAAAAAACTAAGATCATGGCATTCGGTACCATCACTTCATGCCAGATAGATGGGGAAACAATGGAAACAGTGAGAGGCTTTATTTTCTTGGCCTCACTGCAGATGAAAGTAAAAGATGTTTTCTCCTTGGAAGAAAAGCTGTGACCAACCTAGAGAGAATATTAAAAAAAATAATAAAATAAAATAAAACATTTAAAAAAAAAAAGCAGAGACATTGCCAACATAGGTCCATCTAGTCAAAGCTATGGTTTTTACAGTAATCATGTTTGGATGTAACATTTGGGCCATAAAGAAAGTTGATCGCCGAAGAATTGATGCTTTTGAACTGTGGTGTTGGAGAAGACTCTAGAGAGTCCCTTGGACTGCAAGGAGATCCAACCAGCCAATCCTAAAGGAAATCAACCTTGAATATTCATTGGAAGGACTGATGCTGAAGCTGAAACTCCAATACTTTGGCCACCTGATGCAAAGAATTGACACCTTGGAAAAAACCCTGATACTGGGAAAGATTGAAGGCAGGAGAAGAGGACGACAGAGGATGAGATGGTTGGATAGCATCACCGATTCAATGGACATGAGTTTAAGCAAGCTTCGGGAGTTAGTGATGAACAGGGAAGTCTGGCCTGTTGCAGTTAATGGGGTCACAAAGAGCCAGACACGACTGAGGGACTGAACTGAACTGAACTGATGAGAACTGTTTACATATTCTGAATATAAATCCTTTGTTAAAAGAAATGCAAAAAAGCAAAATGGCTGTCTGAGGAGGACTTACAAATAGCTGTGAAAAGAAGAGAAGTGAAAAACAACTGAGAAAAGGAAAGATATTTCCATTTGAATTCAGAGTGCCAAAGAATAGCAAGGAGAGATAAGAAAGACTTCCCAGTGATCAGTGCAAAGAAATAAAGGAAAACAACAGAATGGGAAAGACTAGAGATCTCTTCAAGAAAATTAGAGATGCCAAGGGAACATTTCATGCAAAAATGGACTTGATAAAGGGCACAAATGGTATGAACCTAACAGAAGCAGAAGATATTGAGAAGAGGTGGCAAGAATACACAGAAGAACTGTACCAAAAAGATCTTCATGACCCAGAAAATCATGATAGTGTGATCACTCACCTAGAGCAGACATCCTGGGATGTGAAGTCAAGTAGGCCTTAGAAAGCATCACTACAAACAAAGCTAGTGGAGGTGATGGAATTTCAGTTGAGCTATTTCAAATCCTGAAAGATGATGCTGTGAAAGTGCTGCACTCAATATGCCAGCAAATTTGGAATACTTGGCAGTGGCCACAGGACTGGAAAAGGTCAGTTTTCATTCCAATCCCAAAGAAAGGTAATGCCAAGGAATGTTCAAACTACCGCACAATTTACATTCACATCACACGCTAGTAAAGTAATGCTCAAAATTCTCCAAGCCAGGCTTCAGCAATCTGTGAACCGTGAACTTCCAGATGTTCAAGCTGGTTTACAAAAGGCAGAGGAACCAGAGATCAAATTGCTAACATCCGCTGTATCATCAATATAGCAAAAGAGTTCCAGAAAAACATCTATTTCTGTTTTGTTGACTATGCCAAAACCTTTGACTATATGGATGACTATAAACTGTGGAAAATTCTTAAAGAGATGAGAATACCAGACCACCTGACCTGCCTCTTGAAAAACCTGTATGCAGGTCAGGAAGCAACAGTTAAAACTGGACATAGAACAACAGACTGGTTCCAAATAGGAAAAAGAGTATGTCAAGGCTGTATATTGTCACCCTGCTTATTTAACTTGTCTGCAGAGTACATCATGAGAAATGCTGGGCTGGAAGAAGCGCAAACTGGAATTAAGATTGCTGGGGAAAATATCAATAACCTCAGATGTACAGATGACACCACCCTTATGGCAGAAAGTGAAGAGGAACTAAAAAGCCTCTTGATGAAAATGAAAGAGGAGAGTGAAAAATTTGCCTTAAAGCTCAACATTTAGAAAACTAAGATCATGGCATCTGGTCCCATCACTTCATGGCAAATAGATGGGGAAACAGTGGAAACAGTGGCTGGCTTTGTTTCTGGGGGCTCCAAAATCACTGCAGATGATGATTACAGCCATTAAATTTGAGGGTGCTTACTCCTTGGAAGAATGTTATGACCAACCTAGACAATATATTAAAAAGCAGAGACATTACTTTGTCAACAAAGGTCCATCTACTCAAGGCTAGGTTTTTCCAGTGTTCATGTATGGATGTAAGAGTTGGTCTGTGAAGAAAGCTGAGTGCCAAAGAATTGATGCTTTTGAACTGTAGTGTTGGAGAAGCCTCTTGAGAGTCCCTTGGACTGCAAGAAGATCCAACCAGTTCATCATAAAGAAGATCAGTCCTGCGTCTTCATTGGAAGGACTGATGTTGAAGCTGAAACTCCAGTATTTTGGCCACCTCATGCGAAGAGTTGACTCATTGGAAAAGACCCTGGTGCTGGGAAGGATTAGGGGCAGGATAAGAAGGGGACGACAGAGGATGAGATGGCTGGATGGCATCACTGACTCGATGAACATGAGTTTGGGTAGACTCTGGGAGTTGGTGATGGACAGGGAGGCCTGGCGTGCTGCAGTTCATGGGGTTGCAAAGAGTTGGACATGACTGAGCGACTGAACTGAGATATATATACAACAAGTACATATATCCTAGTCTCTGGCTTACATTTTCATTCTCTTCAGTGTGTTTTGATGAACAGAGCTTCTTATTTAATAAAGTTTAATGTATAAACCTTAGCTTTCTTGAATCTTAGGTGCAATACCCTAAGTTTACTAAACTGCCCTGATATCATACTTGAGGGGTGAAGGGTTGGGACGAGAAGATGGAGACAGAGCTCAGGAGAGTTGGGAAGGTGTGAAGGAAGATGTGGAGATGTGGAAAAACAAGATAGAGACAAGCAGAGAGAAGAAAGAGGGTAAGGAGGGAAGGAACGTCTTCCCAGCCTGAGCAAAGTTGTCTCTGTCTCAGGAATCATAGCATTCTGGCCAATCAGGGACCCACCACATGAGCAGGACTAGAGTCAAGGCAACAGAAACAATATCAGAAATCCCTTCCCCATTCTTCAACCCTCCCTTCCCTCTCTGTGCTCAGGCCAGTAAGCATTTTCCTTTGAAAAGCACTTTTTAAAACACAGACTGAATTTGTTTTAAGAAAGCTTGATATTCCAAGGATGTGCTGAGACATCATTACATTAATATATATCTGAAGCCACATCTAGATTTTGACCAATATCCAGAAATTAACCCTGACAAAATGTGTAGTAATTATAAATATGGACTTTGAAGTCATACAAACCTAGGTGTCTTTACTTACCCACTCCTATCTTTGGGCAAGTTCATGAACTGTGAATCTCAGTTTCCTTGTCTATTAAATAAGCATTTATTTATTCATTCATTAACAGATATTTATTGAGTGCCTGTTATATGCGAGAGACTATTACTATCCAATAAAAATTAGTTACTCCCATGAAGCTTGCCTTCTAACAAGGTAAGCAGACAATAAGAAGGTCAAACCAGTCAATTCTCAAGGAAATCAATCTTGAATATTCTTTGGAAGCACTGATGCTGAAGCTGAAACTCCAATGCTTTGGCCACTTGTTGCGAAGGACCATCTCATTGGAAAAGACTCCAATGCTGGAAAAGATTGAGGGCAAGAAGACAAGGGGTGACAGAGGATGAGATGGTTAGTGGCATCACTGATTCAATGAACATGAGTTTGAGCACACTGGGGGAGATAGTGAAGGACAAGGAAGCCTAGTGTCCTGCAGCTCATGGGGTTGCAAAGAGTAGAATATGACTTAGTGACTGAACAACATCAAGCAGACAATAAACAGGATAAAAAAGCAAAATGTATAGTACATTAAAAAGAGATAAGTAGGAAACAACTGGAAGAATGGAGCTGCTGTTACCTAGGATGGGGAAAGCTGCAGGAGGTGCCAGAAGAAAAGAAATATCAGGAAGTTACTTTTGGGTACATTATGTTTTAGATCCCTAAGTAGATGACAAGTAGACAGTTGGATATACACGTTCAGGGAAGAAGTGCAGATTAGAGACACATGTTTGGAAGTTACCAATGAATAAGTAGTATTAAGAGTCTTAAAACTGGAGGAGATCATTCTAGAAGTGATTTTAAAGAAATATGAAAATATTGCTCCACTCACAGCGTTGTTGATGCTGGTGATGTGCATGTGTGTATGAAGTTTGTTGGAGTGATACTAAGAACTTTATTTATTGAGTGCCTAATATGCACCAAATGCTGTGCCAAGAGTTTTGTATTGCTTAACTCATTTAATTTTCTAGGTAGTAGGTAATATTATTTTCTCCATTTTAAAGATGGTGATACTGAGAAAGTTTATATTTGCTTAAAGTCATGGAATTAGTAAGTGATAAAATTGGGATTTGAACACAGAACTCATGTTCTTAATCGATATACTTCATCTCATATAATCTAACCTAAAAATCTAATACCCACTGATTATTCCAATATATCACTTAATTAAATGCCCCCTCCACTACATATTGGCTTTCCAGGGTAGCTCAGATGGTAAAGAATCTGCCTGCAATGCAGAAGGCTTGAATTCAATCCCTGGGTCAGGAAGATCCCTAGGAAAAGGGAATGGCTACCCACTCGAGTGTTCTTGCTTTGAGAATTCCATGGGCAGAAGAGACTGGTGGGCTACAGTCCATGGGGTCGCAAAGAGTCAGGCACAGCTGAACCACTAACACTTTCACTTTCTCATTACATATCAGCTTGTGCCTTGTACCAAAACTTGTTTGACCATGGTTTGAGATTTTCAGTTTCTAGTGGGAATGTTAACAATAATGATGACTCTTCTGCCTAGCTAATAGGGCCAAATGAGATTATGCCTAAAGAATTGTATCTCCATACTTGTTACAGAACTTTATCTCTACCACTGCAAAATAAGCCTGAGCTTTGTGAATATGATAAAATCAGATCAAATTAGTTCTGCTCACAAAATATATACTCCAGGTGTACAAAACATCACATGTTAGAGAAATTCTATTCTTTAATGAGATGTTTGACCTTGACTCAGGACTAGTATTTCAGTAACCGGCTGCTCATAAACTGGAACATACACTGAAATACTTACATGCAGAAATAATAGCAGAAAAAAATTTCACAACAACAAGAACTTTTTAAATCAATGTTTTTGAACTGCTGTTTTCAGTTTCACTGTTGGAATATCTCAACATTAATTATCGTTATATGTTTCTGGACTAACATAAAAGTGCTTTAATTGGGTAAGAATTTTTTGCTTTCCTATTTCTTGATTTGAATGTTAGGAAATATTTCTATATGAAATATACATTCCCATAATTATGAAGAATTTGACATAGGACCTAAACTGTCCACTTTGTGCTTTTTAAGAACTAAGAAACAGGTGGACAAAGTATAGAATTTGAAGTTGGAAGACCATCATTAAGTTCTAATATGCTGGCTAAACCTTTACACAGCAAGTTTAAAACATTGCTTTCTTCTGTTTGCATTATCTGCTCACAGATGTAGCAGGGTGATAAGACTCAAGCAGGAGATCTCTTTGATCTTGGGTTATTTCACTGACCACCAATAAGCAGAGTTTTGTTAGGAAATTTTCACTCAAAGCACTAAAAGATAGAAAATTGCTGTTGTTGTTGTTTAGCTACTAAGCTATGTCTGAGTTTTTGCTATCCCATGGACTGTAGCCCGCCAGGCTCCTCTGTCCATGGATTTTCTCAGGCAAGAATACTAGAGTGGATTTCCACTTTCTTCTCCAGGGGATTTTCCCGACCCAGGGATTGAACCCACATATCCTGCTTTGGCTGGCAGATTCTTTAGTGCTGAACCACCAGGGAAGCCCCAAAATGGAAAATACAGAGCTACAATTAACTAAACATCCACTGCCACCCTCCCCGCCCCAAATATATGGTTATCTCTATATTCCATACACTAAGGAGATTTTTAAAAATAAATAAAATTTGTGGTCCTTTCTCTCCAACAGCCACAATCTAAAATCAAAACCACACATATATGAAAAATAACTTAAAAGATTAATAAACTGCACTAGAACACAAACAAACGATATGAGAATGATCATAATTCTTAATGTGTGAAGGAAACTCAAAATGAGGAAAAAATTTTATAAAATCACCAGGGAAGTGTTTAGAGAAGTTGATTGGAGATACCTGTATCCATCTGTGCCATTTTATTTCCTACAAGACAATTTATTAGTTTCTGCAAACACAGGCCATGGTTGATCTTTGATAGACATTTCATTGCTCTGTGACTCAGTTTCTTCACTCATGAAACAGAAAATCGTGCTCATTCTTGTATAAATCCCAAGGTGACAGTTGGAAAAACTGAGAAATACCCCATTTTTTAGATAAAATGTAGATAAATTTAAATTATATGTCATAGACGCTTACATCTATGATAATTAAGAGACAGCCCAGTGAGTCAACTTATCGCTGCAGCCTAAACTTAAGACAGATAAAAATAAAAATCTTATGACAAGGTAGATTCACACAGAATTGTGAATGAAGGTTACAGGTTTTTAAACATTTCAGTCAGCATTTTTAATGTACCTGGAGTGGGATGTTGAGAAATAAATCAGTAAAGTGCTCCTATTTCCTTGCAAACAAGGAAATAAGGGCTTTTTTCTGAGAATTAAGGTTTGCTCTTTTTTTTTTTAAAATCATGCCAAAATTAATTAACTCCATTGCTGCCAGGAGCATCAGAACCATTTTTCCCTATGTTAATTGGACAACAGAGATTTCCTTGGTCAACTCCTAAGTGACAGATGTCACTTCTTCCATCATGTCATGTCACTTCATTGGATAGAACTCTGCCATCCAATTCTACCTACAAGAAGTGGCCCAGGAAATATTTGTCATATAAATAAATCAGTAAGTGAATGATTCATGTTGATGTATGGCAAAAATCATCACAATATGGTAATTATGCTCCAATCAAAATTAATTTATTAATTTGTGTGTGTGTGTGTGTCTTTTTTTTTATTTTTTAATTGTTTTTGCCATACATTGTCATGATATCACCATGGGTTTTCATATGCTTCCCCTCCGGAACCCCCCCTCCCTCTTCCCTCCCCTCCCCCCTGGGAAATCTCGCTGCACCAGCCCCGAGCATCAATCCTGGGCTGGCGATTGATTAGACATATGAAAATTAACATGCTTCAATGCCCTTCTCCCATATCATCCCACCCTTACACTCATCCACAAAGTCCACGAGTCTATTCTATACATCTGCGTTCCTTTTGCTGTCTCGTATGTTGGGTTCTCGTTACCGTCTTTCTAAATTCCATATATATGCGTTAATATACTGTATTGTTGTTTTTGCTTCTGGCTTACTTAACTCTGGATAATGGGCTCCAGTTTCGTCCATCTGAGTAGAATTGCTTCAAATGAATTAATTTTTAAAGAAAAGAAAAAATAGACATTTATATGCTGAAAATGATCCTTCTGTTTTGAAGGAATGATCTGTAACTAGTACTGTTTTTTTCAAATATTTTTGTCTTCTCAGATTAAAATTATAGGAGGTATGGCCAAGATGGCAGAGTTAGGAAGACCCTGAGTTCATCTCCTCACACCAAAAATATAACTACTTAAACAGAAAATATCTATGAGAAAGACCTGAAGCCTAGCAGAAAAGATTTTTCACAATTAAAGATATAAAGAAGGAACTACCACCAGATTGGTAGAAGCAGTGGAGGTACAGTATAGTCAAAATGCTAACTCACAGGAGCTAACTCACAAACAGAAGGATAATCACAATTGTGTGGGTTTTCCCAAGGAAGTGAGGAGTCCAAATCCCACATTTGGGTCCCCAACTCAAGGGTCCTACACAGAGGCGAGCCCCCTGAATGGCTGACTTTGAAGGCCAGTGGGGCGTATATACATGAGAGCCAGAGGGCTGTAGAAAAGAGAGATTTCACTTTGAAAGAATGCATGCAAAATCTCACAAGCTCCAAGACCCATGGCAAAGGCAGTAATTTGAAAGGAGCCTGGGTCATACCCACTTTCTGATCTTGGAAAGGCTCTTGGAGAAGCAGAAGGCAATGAAAACTCCCACTAGGGACATAGATGCTGGCAGAAGCCATTTCAGGGATCCTGTCTGCCGTGAAGACACTCATACTGGCAGGCACCATTTGAAGTGCTCTCACTAGCGTAATAGTGCCCAAAAGCTAACCTCCCCACCAGAAGTCCAGCACCAGACCCAGGATCGTCCTCTCTCAAGCTACACAGGGACCTTACCAGCAGATAGTAGCCACTGCAGAAGGCAGGGCTGGCAGCCAATAAGGCCAAGTTGGTCCTACCTATCAACTCATCCACAGTCAGCCTGACCACAACAGGGGCCCACATAACTTACAAAGGAAACACCCTTAGAGCACGTAGCTCTACTGACAAAGGTGAGTAGCTCTGTGTGTGTGTGTATGCTCGGTCATGTTCAACTCTTTACAATCCCATGGACTACAGTCCACTGTCTATGGGATTCTTGAGGCAAGAATACTGGAGTAAGTTGCCATTTCCTCCTCCAGGGGATCTTCCCGACCCAGGGATCAAATCCATGACTCCTGTGTCTCCTGCACTGCAGGTGAATTCTTTACCTCTGAGCCCAAGGAAAACCCAAGAGTGAGTAGCTACTGGACGCCATTGGTTGTATTGTACATAAGACCATGTCTCTAAGATCAAGGAAATGACCTACCTAATACAGAGAAATAGGCACAGAGAATTAAGCACAATGAGGACACAGAGGAACATGTTCCAAATGAAAGAACAAGACAAAACCTCAAAAGAAGAACTGTATGAAGTATTGATAAGCAATATTTAATAAAGAGTTTAAGGTACAAACTCAGGAGAAGAATGGATGTACACAACGAGAAGTTTAACAAGGAGTTAGAAAAGAAAAACTTGAACTAATGGATACATATCTGAAATAAAAATACACTAGAATGAATTAATAGATTAGATAATACAGAGGAATGAATCACCAGACTGCAAGACAGAGAAGTGGAAATCACTCAAGCTGAACCGAAAAAAGGTTTTAAAATGAGGACAGTTTAAGATACATTTTGGACAACATCAAACATGCTAGCATTGCATTAAAAAGGATCTCAGAAGGAGAAGAGAGGCAGAGGGCTTATTTGAAGAGATAATTGATGAAAACTTCCCTAGCCAGGGAAAGGAAAAATACATCCAGGTATGGGAAACACAGAGTCCCAGATAGGATGGACACAAACAGATCCACACCAAGACACATTGTAATTAAAATGGCAAAAAATGAAGAGACAATCTTAAAAGCAGCAAGAGAAAAGCAACTAGTTACATATAAGTGAACTCCTATAGGACTATCACTTACTGTTAAGCAGAAAATTTGCAGGCCAGAAGGGAGTGGCATGATATTTTCAAAATGATGAAGAGGAAAATCTACAACCAAAAATACTCTACCTGGCAAACATTATAGATATAATATATATAGATACAGATACATATTACATATAGTACATATATGCTGTTATATATGAAACTCATGGTAACCACAAACCAAAAGTCTATAATATTAATACATACACACAGACAAAATAGAGAAAGAAATCCAAACATAACACTGAATATTGTCACAAAATCACAAAGGAAGAGACCAAAAGAAGAAGAAAGGAACAGAAAGAAAGAACTAAAAAATAACCAGAAAACAAAATAGCACTAAATATATACTTAGCAATAATTACCTTAAATGCTAATGGACTAAATATTTCAGTCGAAAGACAAAGAGTTTGTGAATGAACACAAAAGCAATACCCATATATATGCTGCCTGCAGGAGACTCGCGTCAAATCTAAAGACACATAAATTGAAAGTGAGGGAATAGAAAAACATATCCTGTGCAAGTGAAAATGAAAGGAAAGCTGGTGTACCAAAACTTATATCAGACAAAATATACTTTATTTTATTTATTTATTTATTTTCTTTACATTATCGTGTTGGTTTTGCCATACATTGACATGAATCCACCATGGGGTATACATGTGTTCCCCTTCCAGAACCCCCCTCCCACCTCCCTCCCAACTCCATCTCTCTGGGTCATCCCGGTGCACCAGCCCCGAGCACCCTGTATCAAGCATCAAAACAGACAAAATATACTTTAAAACACAAGACTAACAAAAGATAAAGAAGCACATTACAAAATGTAAAGGGATCAATTCAAGAATAAGGTATAACAATTGTAAATATGTATGCACTAACATAAGAGCACCTAAATGCATAAAGTAAATATTAACAGACATAAAGGGAGAAACTGACAGTAACACAATAATAGTAGGGGGGATTTAGCACTCCACTTACATCAATGGACAGACCGATCAACAAGACAGAAAATCACTAAGCAAACACTGGCTTTAAATGACATATTAGGCCAAATGAACTCAATAAATACATACAAAGGCAGAAAAATACAAATTTAAATGCATGTGGAACATTCTGCAGGACAGATTACATACTAATCCAAGAAACAGGTATCAATAAATTTAAGATTGAAATCATATCAAGCATCTTTTCCAATAACAGTGGCATGAGACTGAAAATTACAAGGAAAAAGATGCAAAGACACAAAAATGTGGAGGCTAAACATAGCTCTACTAAACAATGAGTCACTGAAGAAAAAAAAAAACAAAATACCTGGAGACAGATGAAAATGGAAACCCAGCAATCTAAAATCTATGGGACACAGCAGAAGCAGTTCTAAGAGAGAAGTTCATAGCAATTTAAGCCTACCTCAGGAAATAAAAAAAAATAAAGAAACAATTTAACTTTACACTTAATAGAACTAGGAAAAGAACAAACAAAACCCAAAGTTAGTAGAAGGAAAAAGATCACAAATATCAAAGCAGAAACAAATGAAATAAAGGCCACTCAAAAAATAGGAAAGAGATTATATGATCATCACAAGACGTAGAAAAAGCTCTTGACAAAATCGAACATCCATTCATGGTAAAAATAATAATAATAACAAAATGAGGATAAAAAACTTTTTCACAGCAAAGGAAACTATTAACAAAATTGTAAATTCCAACTGAATGGGAGAACATATTTTCAAATGATATATTTGATACTTGGTTAATATCCAAAATATACATGGACCTATAGTTCAACATCAAAAAGAAGCAAGCAACCTGATTAAAAATTGTCAGAGAATATGAATAGACATTTTTCCAAAGAAGACATACACATGGCCAACAGACATAAGATACTCAACATCACTCATCACTAAAGTCAGGGAAATGAAAATCAAAACCACAATGAGATAATCACCTCACACCTGTCAGAACTGTCATTATCAAAAATTTAGCAAACAATGTTTCTCAGGATGTTTAAAAATGGGAACCACCATGCACTGTTGGTGGGAAGGCACGTTGGTACAGCCACTGTGAAAAAACATACGAAGTTCCCTCAAAAATTAAAAATAGAACTACCACTTATGATCCAGCAATTACATTTCTGGGTATTTTTCAAAAAAAAAAATCAAAGAAACCTAATTCAAAAAGGCAATTGCACCCTTATGTTCTCTACAGTATTCACAATAGCCAAACTATGAAAGCAACCAAAGTGTTCATTGATAGATGAGTGGATGAAGAAGATGTGGTATATGTATACAATTGAATATTACTCATTTACAAAAAAAAAAAAAGGAAATCTTGCCATTTGCGAAAATATGAGTGGATCTAGAGGGTATTATGCTAAGTTAAATTAGCCAGCCAGAGAAAGACAAATACTGCATGACTTCATTTAAAGGTGGAATCTAAAAAATGAAACAAATGAACAGTCATAATACACAGAAACAGTCATAGATTCAGAGAACACATAGGTGGTTGCTGGTGAAGGAGATGAATAAAATAGTTGAGGGAGATGAATAAAATAGGTGAGGGAGATTAAAAGCACAAACTTAGAGTTGTAAAAGTCATAGGGATGAATATGAATAGCAGGCAGAATGTAGCCAATAATATTGCAATACTTTTGCATGGTGACAGACGTTGCATAGCAATTAGATTTACTATGGTGATTATTTTTTAGTGTATGAGAATATGGATCACTATGTTGTGCATCTGAAACTAATATAGTACTGCTAAGTCAGTTACACATTTCAAGTTATTTAACTAATAGAAATAAAATTGAAGTTACAGGATTCTAGAAACTGACTTTGAAGTAATTACTTGAGGGACACATCCTGAAACAGAACTTAGGATTGCAAGCAAGCTCAAGACTTATCAATATTCCCAGTTCTACCAATAAGAGAACTGAGAACTTCTTGATATGAAACGGGAATTTGCCATGAGGTTTACTAAGTAGCTCTAGATGAAAAAGAGTGAAACAAGAAGTCTGTGCTGGAGGCATCTGAGAAGCAATAGAAAACTGAAAGGTCCCTCAAAATAGGGGGTTTCCATAAAAGTCTTCTCAAACAATTAGGCCCCTACCCAAAAGTAAAGAAATACATAGAATACACCTAGTCACCTGCTGGTGAGTATGGCTCACACAGGTTGGATAGGTTAGAAAGAAAAGGACCAGAGGTGAGGATAGGACTTCCAGAAGTCATCTCTACCTCTAGCTCAAGGAAGAGTAAGGGAGATAATATACTCCACCAGTGAGCTGAAGCTCAAGGCAACTCTGTGTGTGGAAGAACAGAGAGCCTTGTTGTCACAAAGGGGCCCCATGGAACTTTAGGGAGGAAATTAAGTTGGGGCCAGAGAATGCAACTCCAGAATCTAAACTCAAGCTCTTACTAAAAATTTTTTTAAGAAATGAAAATGGTCTCCCAAGAAGTCAGATGCAGTGGTAGTCCAAATTCAGGGAACACCTGGATGGACCAGTATCCAAACACTTAACTGATAGCTCTCAGAGCCCTTGAGGAACATGATCTACTTTCAAGATGGCAGAGTAGAAGCATGTACACTCATCTTCTCCTATGAGAACATCAAAATTGCAACTAACTGCTGCACAACCATCAACAGGAGAATGTTGGAACCCAGCAAAAAAAAAGACACCCCATATCCAATGCCAAAGGAGAAACCAGAGCAAAACAGTAGGAAGGGTGCAATTGCATTTAAAATCAAACTTCTTACCCACCAGAGACACTCAGAGAGTGCAAACAAAACCTTGTGTCACCAGGACTGAGGGAAAGAAGCCATGATCCTCACAAGAGACTGAGACAGACCTGCCTTTGAGTGTTTGAGGGTCTTTGAGGCATGGGTCAGCAGTGGCCTGCTGCAGAGACAGGTGTTCTGGTAGCAGCAGTCCTGGGAGGCACAGCATGTGGCGTAAGTCCTCTTGAAGGAGGTTGCCATTAGCCCCACTATGGAGCTGCCGAGCAGGTGACCCACAAAACTGGAGAGCAATTATACCAAAGAAGTTCCTGCACTGTTGCAAATGTTCTAGGCCCAACAACAGACTTCTCAACCTCGGGAAACTGCAAAGGGACTGAGTATTCCCAGGAAATCTGACTTCGAAGGTCAACGGGATTTGATTATAGAACTTCCATAGGACTGGGGAAACAGACTTTTGGAGGGCACAAATAAAACCTTGCACACAGCAGGACCCAGGAGAAAGAAGCAGTGACCCCACAAGAGACTGAGCTAGACTTACCTGTGTGTGTTTGGGAGTCTCTGATGGAGGACTGGGTCAACAGTGACCTGCCACAGGATGAGGGGAACTGAGTACAACAGTCCTGGGAGGTGCAGCATGCTGGCATAAGTCCTTCTGAAGAAGGTTGCCATTACTGCCATTACCCTATCATAGTTTGGCCTCAGGAAAAACTATCGAGAGGGAACATAGATCTACCCATCAGCCAAAAAAACTGAATTAAAGACTAACTGAGCATGGCCTTGCCCACCAGAACAAGACCCAGTTTTCCCCACAGCAAGTCCCTCCCATCAGAAAGCTTCCACAAGCCTCTTAACCTCATCTATCAGAAGGCAGACCAAATGAAAGCCATAATCACAGACAACTAACCAAATTGATCACATGGATCAGAACCTTGCCTAACTCAATGAAATTATGAGTCACACCACGTAGGGCCAGCCTAGATGGATGGATGAAGGTGGAGAGTTCTAACAAAATGTGGTCCACTGGAGAAGGGAATGGCAACCACTTCAGTATTCTTGCCTTGAGAACGCCATGAAGTGTGTGAAAAGGCAAAAAGATATGACACTGAAAGATGAATTCCTCAGGTCAGGAGGTGTCCAGTATGCTACTGGAGAAGAGCATAGAAACAGCTACAGAAAGAATGAAGAGGTTGAGCCTAAGCAGAAACAACACCCAGTTGTGGATGTGTCTGGTGGTGAAAGTAAAGTCCAATGCTGTAAAGAACAATATTGCACAGGAACCTGAAATGTGAGGTCCATGAATCAAGGTAAATTGGAAGTTGTCAAATGGAGATGGTAAGAGTGAACATTGACATTAAGAATCTGTGAACTAAAATGACTGGGAGGGATGAATTTATTAATTCAGAGGATCATTATATACACTATGTGGGCAAGAATTGCTTAGAAGAAATGGAGTATCCCTCATAGCCAAGAAAAGACTCCCAAATGCATTACTTGGGTGCAACCTCAAAAATTACAGAACAGTTTAGTTCATTTCCAAGGTAAACCAATCAGTATCACAGTAATCCAAGTCTATGACCCAATCATTAATGCTGAAGAAGCTGAATGGTTCTATTAAGACCTACAAGACCTTCTAGAACCAACACCAAAAGAGGGTGTCCTTTTCGTCATAGAGTATTGAAATGCAAAAGTAGGAAGTCAAGAGATACTTGGAGAAACAGGCAGTTTGGCCTTGGAGTACAAAATGAAGCAGGGCAAAGGACAACAGAGTTTTGCCAAGAGAACGTACTAGTCATAGCAAATACACTCTTCCAATGAAACAACAGACATCTCTACACATGGACATCACCATATGGTCAATATGGAAATCAGAGTGACAATATTCTTTGTAGATGAAGATGGAGAAGCTCTATACAGTCAGCAAAAAATAGACCAGGAGCTGACTATGGCTCAGATCAGTTCAGTTCAGTCTCTCAGTCGTGTTCAACTCTTTGCGACACCATGAACCGCGGCACGCCAGGCCTTCCTGTCCATCACCAACTCCTGGACTCCACCCAAACCCATGTCCATTGATGCCATTGATGCCATCCAGCCATCCTCTGTCATCCCCTTCTCCTCCTGCCCTCAATCTTTCCCAGTATCAGGGTCTTTTCCAATGAGTCAACTCTTCCCATGAGGTGGCCAAAGTATTGGAGTTTCAGCTTCAACATCAGTCCTTCCAATGAACACCCAGGACTGATTGCCTTTAGGATGGACGTGTTGGATCTCCTTGCAGTCCAAGGGACTCTCAGGAGTCTTCTCCAACACCACAATTCAAAAGCATCAATTCTTAGGTCCTCAGCTTTCTTTATAGTCCAACTCTCACATCCATACATGACTACTGGGCCTTTGTTGGCAAAGTAATGTCTCTACTTTTCAATATGCTATCCAGGTTGGCCATAACTTTCCTTCCAAGGAGTAGGTGTCTTTTGATTTCATGATTGCAATCACCATCTGCAGTGATTTTGGAGCCCAGAAAAATAAAGTCAGCCACTGTTTCCCCAGTGGTTCAGATCATTAACTCCTTATTGCAAAATTCAGACTTAAATTGAAGAGAGTAGATAGTAATTCAGGTACGACCTAAATCAAATCTCTTATGATTATACAATGGAAGTGCTAAATGGATTCAAGGGCTTATATCTGCTAGACAGAGTGCCTGAAGAACTAAGGATGGAGGTTCATGATACCGTACAGGAGGAGGTGATCAGAACCATACCCAAGAAAAAGAAATGCAAAGAGACAAAATGGTTGTCTGAGGAGGTTTTACAAATAGCTAAGAAAAGAAGAGAAGTGAAAGGCAAATAAGAAAAGGAAAGATATACCTATCTGAATGCAGAGTTCTTGTCAGGTAGTTAGAAAACATAAATTTTTAAAAGAGAGAGTCCCAGATGACAGAACCATACAGAAGGAGAAAAAGCCAATAAAAGAGGAACTGAGGACCTGAGTGAGAACCTCTAGTCCTGGGTGTAACCAATCAGGTGAAAGCTGGTACCATCCCCTATTTACATGGGGCCTAACCTGGGGATATCTTACCTTTTCTCTTTTGCTTTGCATTTCTCTTTTTTTCACAGCTATTTGTAAGGCCTCCTCAGACAGCCATTTTGCTTTTTCGCATTTCTTTTTCTTGGGGATGGTCTTAATCCCTGTCTCCTGTACAATATTACAAACCTCCGTCCATAGTTCATCAGGCACTCTGTCTATCAGATCTAGTCCCTTAAATATATTTCTCACTTCTGCTGTATAATTACAAGGGATTTGATTTAGGTCATACCTGAATGGTCTAGTGGTTTCCCCTACTTTCTTCAATTTCAGTCTGAATTTGGCAATAAGGAGTTCATGATCCGAGCCACAGTCAGCTCCCGGTCTTGTTTTTGCTGACTGTATAGAGCTTCTAGATCTTTGGCTGCAAAGAATATAATCAATCTGATTTTGGTTTTGACCATCTGGTGATGTCCATGTGTAGAGTCTCCTCTTGTGTTGTTGGAAGTGGGTGTTTGCTATGACCAGTGCATTCTCTTGGCAAAACTCTATTAGCCTTTGCCCTGCCCATCTAGTCAAGGCTATGGTTTTTCTAGTAGCCATGTATGAATGTGAGAGTTGGACAGTGAAAAAGGCTGAGCACTGAAGAATTGATGCTTTTGAACTGTGGTGTTGGAGAAGACTCCTGAGAGACCCTTGGACTGCAAGGAGATCCAACAAGTCCATCCTAAAGGTGATCAGTCCTGGGTGTTCATTGGAAGGACTGATGTTGAAGCTGAAACTCCAGTACTTTGGCCACCTCATAGGAAGAGTTGATTCATTGGAAAAGACACTGATGCTGGGAAGGATTGGGGGCAGGAGGAGAAGGGGAAGACAGAGGATGAGATTGCTGGATGGCATCACTGACTCAATGGACATGGGTTTGGGTGGACTCTGGGAGTTGGTGATGGACAAGGAGGCCTGGCGTGCTGCGGTTCGTGGGGTCACACCCTCTTTGCTGATTGGTCCTGGGTGTAACCAACCAGGCACATGCTTATGTCATCACCTATTTTGCATAGAGTGTACAAATCAGGCTCCCGATGGAGAGGGAAAAAGTATAAAAAGGGAAGCCAAGGGGCCTCAGGATTGCTCCCAGAGTCCGACCTCAATTGTATGTTGGGGATCTGTTGCCTGCTGTATACTATCTGCTTCCCATTGCATGCCTGTTTCCCACTGCGTGCCTGCTTCTCACTTCCCAGATGAGCTGTAACTAGTTTGTTGTTGTTAATCCTGCCTGCTGTCTGCCTAATAAAATTCTGGCTGTTTGAGCTGCAAGTGGTCCGTTGTTCCAAATCTTTGTTACAGGAAACAAGAGAGAGAGAAGTGTACCAACTCAACATTCTCAAGTAATACACAATAAGTATGCATAATATGTTTCCATACTTCTATGGTTCTAACATCCATATTTCTGTTTGTTGAATGAAAAGTCTGCTCTTCAGAGTTCTTAGAAATTCCAAAATATTTTGTGTTGAAGCATCAAGGCTACTGAAAAATAAACATACTTTCATAGGCAAAACACACATATTTACATATACACACAGAGAGACAGATATACATACCATTACAGTTTCAACGTATCATGAATCATCAGTAATACTAACATAACTCATTTACTGAATGCTTATTATGTGCCAGAGTTGGGTTGAGCAACTTGCAGATACTATTCCCTCTCACCACAATTTTGTGGAGCAAGCTATATTTCTGTTCCTATTTTATCATTTTAAAAACTCTCATTAAAATATTAAAGTTATACTAATGATTAAGCAAATTGCTCGAAGTCATATTCATTAATAGTAATAACCTTGGTTAAATAAAACATTAGCCTGAAATGGAACAATTAATACATAAACAAGCTATATTGTTGATTGTTAATCAATTTTTGGTAGAGTTGCTGAGGGTCTGGCTTTCCCATACACACATCAGCATAACCTATTAAATAAAATACCAAAGACTGAAATAAGGAAATTACTACAGAACAAACAAGATGATGATTAATACATCATCCTTTGCATCCCAAATATAGTTTTCATTTATCCCACTCATATAATTAAAAAGTTAAATAAAAACCCTGTAGAAAATACCAATTAATACTTTGCTGTCAATAAATGTTTACTTGGTCTCTGATTAAGGCTCTGGAAATAGATTTGGTTCCAGGTTGGTCTTTCCTGGCTGCTAAATTTCAAAGACTGCAAGTGAAAATTTCTACATAAATGGACATAATCATTAAGAAATCAGGAGATAGTCACCAACCTGAATGATTATTGTCGTCCTGTTTGCATTTCCATTTCTCACAGGAGTTTTACTTAAAATCTTAAACAGTCTCTGCTTGAAAATTTTGTCTTTCCTAATTTAATAAGAAGCCCCATTCAGGGGAAAAATTTGCAAAGTAACTGCCATAGAGAGGTCACATTATTTCAACATTTGTCAGGGACCCTCTTTATCCCTGCAGAATATATGTGTTCTCATTCCACTCTACTTATCTGTGCCCCAAAGGACCTTGATGGTGCTTTTGATGCAGTCAACATTATTCTTTTCTTTAAGCATCTTAAAGCGTATTGCTAAAAAATAATCCTGTGGCATCTACTATACTGAACTGAGTCACATATCAACTTAATGTCAAAGCCACATAGGCAATGCACTAGAATGTTAGGATAGAGTTCATTTCTTCACTCTAATCATTATTTAAGCAATCATATTTCTTATTTTATAATTCTCTTTTGGGAGGTGTGATACATACTTCAAAAATCTGCTGAGTGCTACTGGAATATTTTTCCCTTGACCTGCTGAATTAACTCCTGAAAAAGAACTGTTTGTTAAATTTATTTAACAGCATCTCTCTTTCCATTTTCTTTAAGAAAAATGTGAGAAAATGAAAACACCCAGTGTTTATTTTTCCTAGTGTTTCTACAGATGGAACTCATTCTTAGCATTTGGTCATTGAGGGAGCTTTGGACCAGGTGCCAGAAATTGAATTCTAGATGCGGAGCACTCTGACACCTTTTTGTCCTTCTAAGGAACTCATGGGTACTCTCTGTTTAGAGTCAAGCTTATTCACCTCTGAAATGGGCTCATAGTAAAAAAAAACCTATATATCAGAGAGGACAGGAGTAAGAGACTCTGTAGCCAGGAATGCCCATAGAGGTAACAAGGTCTGCCTGAGAAGTGAGGTGCCATCATCAGGCACACAGTGGGCAGGGCTGCCACTGCACCCACACAGCAACCCCTGCATCCATGAGCTGGAAAATCTCCCACCAGAGCAAGCACGACCCTGTCTGTTGCAACTGCTGCCAGTCTTTGCCACCACAAGCACTTCCCACACACCTCAGATGCGGCCACCATACCCTTCCCCAGCTTGAGCAGCCCAGTTAGCTGCCTCTTTCACTCCCTCTCACCTGGCCAGGGAACAGATGTCTGAGGTTGTTGTACCACAGAGACGGGGCCAAAACCAAAGCTGAACCCCTAGGGTGAAACCAAGGAAAAGGAAAGGAAATTTCCCCATTCAGCTGCACAAGCCACAGATTAAATCCCCAAGATCAGCTTGGTAAATCTGTGGAATATCTGAATAAATAACAAATCTTTCACAACTGAGACCTGTCTAATTTTAGCAATGGACTTTGAGAGCAACTACACACAGGAATTGGGACAAGTCAGAGTCTGAGCTGCCCACACAGTGTTCACAGTAGGTTCAGAGGTATACCTACCTAGAGTATTGGAGGGCCTCCTGGGGAGGTGGGGGTTGGTTTGGCTCACTGTGGGAGCAAGGGCACACTGATAGAGGAGGCCTTAGGAAAATATTCTTATTTACCATTATTTTTATCTGCTTGTTTCATTTCATTAAGTTGTTGTTTTATGCTTTAATTTTTCTGTATTTCTACTTTTATTTTTTGTTATTTTGTCATTTTTTTCTTGCTTTTGTATTTTGTTGTGTTCTGTTTTGTCTTTTTATCATTTTTCCTTGTTTACATTAGCTTTTTTAAGTTTGGTTTCTGTTTTTTGTTTTTGCCTTTGTTAGTTTACTGTTTATTAATTGTTTTCATTTTTGAGTTCTTTTGTTTGTTCTCTTATTTTTGTTACCTTGGGTTTTTTTTTTTATCCTGTTTCTTTGTTTCTATTTATAAATAAAATGGTTTTGTTTTTCTCATTTGTCTGGGGTTTGGTTTGTCGGTTTTCTTTTTTGTGGGTTGCTGTTGTTGTTGGTATTTGTTTTTGCTTTTGCTATTTGTCCTCAATTATATTTATTTGTGTGGGTTTTTTTTTTTTTTTTTTCCTTTTTCTCTGGCTACACTGCATAGCTTATGGGCTCTTCATTCCCTGGCTAGGAATTGGGCCTGGGCCTTCCATGGGAGCACCAAGTCCAGAATGTTAGAGAGAATTCCACAAACAGAGTAAGGTGGACAAAATGAGACAACAGTGAAATATGTTACAGGTGAAGGAGCAAGGTAAAGACCCATGAGACCAAGTAAATGAAGAGGAAAAAGGGAACTCTACCTGAAAAAGAATTCAGAGTAATGATAGTAAAGAGATCCAAGCTGTCAGAAATAGAAGGGAGGCACAGGTCAAGAAGATACAAGAAATGTTTAACAAGGACCCAGAGAACTGAAGAACAAAAAAATCAATATGTTCATTGTGCATAATTAACAACACAATAACTGAAATGAAAAATACACTGGAAAGAATCAGTAGTAGAATAACTTAGCTTGAAGAATGGATAAGTAAGCTAGAAGATAGAATAGTGGAAATAACTACTGCAGAGCAGAACACAGAATAAAAACAGAAAAGAAGTGAGGAGAGTTTCAGAGACTTCTGGGACAACATTAAACACATCCATACTCAAATCATTGGGGTCACAGAAGAAGAAAAAAAAGAGAAAGTACCTGAGAAAATAGTTGGAGAAATTATAGAAGGAAACTTCCCTAACCTGGGAAAGGAAACAGTCACCTGAGTCTGGGAACTGCAATAAGTCCAATACAGGGTAAACCTAAGGAGAAACATGTCAAGACACATATTAATCAAAGTAACAAAAATTGAATACAAAGAAAAAATATTAACAGCAATGGAAAAGCAACAAATAACATACTGGGAAATTCTCATGAGGTTATCAGCTGTTTTTTCATCACAAACTCTGAAGGCCAGAATGGAGTGATGTGATATATTTAAAGTGAAGGGAAGGAAAAAACCTACAACCAAGGTTACTCTACCCAGAAAAGATACCATTCAGATTCAATAGAGAAATGAAATTTTACAGAGCAAGCAAAAGCTAAAAGAATTCAGCCTCATCAAACCAGTTTTACAACAAATGCTAAAGGAATTTCTCTAGGTGGGAAACATAAGAGAAGTAAAAAGACCTACAAAAACAAAACATTTATGAAAATGGTGATGGGAATGTGCTTATAAATAATTACATTAAATGAAAGTGAATTAAGTGCTCCAACCAAAAGACCCAGACTGACTGAATGGATTAAAAAAAAGACCCATTCATATACTGTCTGCTAGAGACTCACTTCAGACCTACATAGAGACTGAAAGGGAGGGGATGGAAAAAGATATATCCTGCAAATGGCAAACAAAAGAAGGCTAGAATAGCAATACTCATATCATAAAATAAAAACAATTACAAGA
Organism: Antilocapra americana; assembly: GCA_007570785.1. NCBI lineage: Eukaryota > Metazoa > Chordata > Mammalia > Artiodactyla > Antilocapridae > Antilocapra > Antilocapra americana. The sequence continues at coordinate 9,636,085 of ML664152.1, read as the reverse complement.
TACAGAAAGGACCCTACATAAAGACTAAGGGATCAATCCTTGAAGAAAATAAAAACATTGTAAATATTTATATATTCAACAGAAAAGGGCCACATAAGGCAAAAGTTAATAGACATAAAAGATGAAATTGACAGTCACACAATAATCCTGGGGACTCAGCACTCCAGCTACACCAGTGGATAGATCATCCAGACAGAAAATTAATAAGGAAACACAATTCTTACATGACGCATTAGACCAGATAGACTTAATAGGTATTTATAGGACAAGCAATGGACTGCAAGGAGATCAAACCAATCAGTCACAAAGGAAATCAACTCTGAATATTCATTAGAAGAACTGATGCTGAACCTGAAGCTGTAATACTTTGGCCACCTGATATGGAGGGCTGACTCACTAGAAAAGACCATGATGCTGGTAAAGATTGAAGGCAGGAGGAGAAGGGGGTGACAGAGGATGAGATGGTTAGATAGCATTGCCAACTTGTTGAAAATGAGTTTGAGCAAGCTCTGGGAGATAGTGAAGGACAGGGAAGCCTGGCATGCTACAGTCCATGGGATCACAAAGAGTCGGACATGACTTAGTAACTAAACAACAAGTGAACATTCCATCTGAAAGCAGCAGGATACACTTCTCAAGTGCACACAAAATATTCTCCAGGAGATTATATCTTGGGCCACAAATCAAGCCTCAGTAAATTTAAGAAAATTGAAATTTTATCAAGTATCTTTTCTAACCACAAAGCTATGAGATTAAAAATCAATTATAGGGGGCTTCCCTGGTGATCCAATGGTTAAGACTTTGACTTTCAATGCAGGGAGTGTGGGTTTGATCCCTGGTCTGGGAGCTAAGATCACATACACCTTGAGGCCAAAACACTGAAATACAAAACAGAAGCAGTATTCAGACAAGTTTGATAAAGAGTTTAAAAATGGCCCACATCAAAAAACTAATAAATAAATAAATCTTTAAAAATATAATTATTACAGGAAATAATGTAAAAAAACATATGAAAGATAAACAATATGCTATTAAATAAACAAGTGATCACTGAGGAAATCAAAGAGGTAGTCAAAAACACCTGGAAACAAATGACAGTGAAAACACAGTGACCCATATGGAATTCGGCAAAAACAGTCTTAAGAGAGAGCTTTAGAATACAATCCTACCTCAAAAAAAAACCATATAAACAACTTAACCTTATGCCTAAAGCAACTAGACAAAGAAGAATAAAAAAGGATAATAGAAGAAATGAAATTATAAAAATCAGAGCAGAAATAGATGAAAGAGAAATGAAAAAATTAAGAGCAAAAATCAATAAAAATAAAAGGTGGTTCTTTGGGAAGATAAACAAAGTTGATAAGCCTTTAGCCAGACTCATGAAGAAAAAAAAGGAAGAGGACTTAAGTCAATAAAATTAGAAATTAAAAAGGAGAAGTAACAACAAACACCACAGAAATACAAAGGATCACAAGAAGCTACTACAAGCAACTATCTGCATGAAATATTCCCTCAGTATCTCCAGTTTTCTTAAAGAGATCTCTAGTCTTTCCCATTCTATCGCTTTCCTCTATTTCTTTGCATTGTTCACTTAGGAAGGCTTTCTTTCTCTCCTTGCTATTGCCTGGAACTCTGCATTCAGTTCGGTATAGCTTTCCCTTTCTCCTTTGCCTTTTGCTTCTCTTCTTTTCTCAGCTATTTGTAAGGCCTCCTCAGACAACCAATTTGACTTCTTGCATTTCTTTTTCTTGGGGGTGATTTTGGTCACTATCTCCTGTACAATGTTACAAACCTTCGCCCATAGTTCCTTAGGCACTCTGTCTTATCAGATCTAGTCCCTTGAATCTATTCATCACCTCCACTGTATAATCATAACATATTTGATTTATATCATATCTGAATGGCCCAGAGGTTTTTCCTATTTTCTTCACTTTGAGCTTGAATTTTGCAATAAGGAGCTGATTATCTGAGCCACAGTTACCACCAGTCTTATTTTTGCTGACTGTATAGAGCTTCCCCATCTTTGGATACAAAGTATATAATCAATCTGATTTCGGTATTGACCATCTAGTGATTTCCATGTGTAGAGTCATCTCTTGTGTTGCTGGAAAAGGGTGTTTGTTATGACTAGTGTGTTCTCTTGACAAAACTATTAGCCTTTGCCCTGCTTCATTTTGTACTCCAAGGCCAAACTGCCTGTTACTCTAAGCCTCTCTTGGCATCCTACTTTCGCATTCCAATCCCCTGTGATGAAGAGGACATCTTTTTGGTGTTTGTTCTAGGAGGTCTTATAGGTCTTCATAGACCCTTTCAGCTTCAGCTTCTTCAACATTAGTTATTGGAGCACAGAGTTGAATTACTAAAATACTGAATGATCTGCCTTGGAAACAAACTGAGATCATTCTGTCATTTTTGAGATTGTGTGCAAGTACTGCCTTTCAGACACTTTTGTTAGTGAGGTCTACTCCATTTCTTACCACAGTTGCAGCTATAATTGTCATCTGAATTAAATTCACACATTCCCATCCATTTTACAGAGAAGGCAATGGCACCCCACTCCAGCACTCTTGCCTGAAAAATCCCATGGATGGAGGAGCCTGGTTGACTGCAGTCCATGGGGTCTCGAAGAGTCAGATGCGACTGAGCAACTTCACTTTCACTTTTCACTTTCATGCATTGGAGAAGGAAATGGCCACCCACTCCAGGGTTCTTGCCTGGAGAATCCCAGGGATAGCAGAGCCTAGTGGGCTGCCGTCTATAGGGTCGCACAGAGTCGGACACGATTGAAGCAATTTAGCAGCAGCAGCACGCAATATTGTTCTTTATAGCATCAGACTTTACTTTCACCACCATAAGAGAGTTATTTCTTAGGTAGGTTGAAACAGAGTCTGGGGCCCTCAAAGAAGAAAAAAGGACAAACTTTTTTTCTATATTCCTCTGTCTCAGTAACATAAGATGCTTTTTTCTTAAGCTCTGAGTTGTTACAGCAACAATCTATTTCGCCTAAGATTAACTTTCTTTAAACCTAGAGCTATTGATTACACAACAAAACAACTCATCTTTCTCAAGAGTATGTTTTTCCTTAAGCTCTGTACAGATGATTATAAAATAACAATGTATCTTGCTCGAGGACATATTTCTCCTTCTTAATAGGAACCTTCCTGTTATCTTAACATGTATGTTTTGGTAATGTGTCTGGTAAAACCTTTCTATTGTTAATAACCAATTGAAAAAGTATATAAAGCCTTGGTAAGACTGGTGAGTGGGGCACTCTCTGCCCACTTCTAAGGTGTATGTCAGAAGCTTTTTCTGTCCCTGTTTCACTGTAATAAAACTCTGCTACACAAAAGCTCTGATTGATCAAGCTTCCTCTCGGGCCCCAGATTGAAATTTTCCCCTCCAGAGGCCACAAATCCAGCACCCTTCACTGGAAGCTATCAGCCAGACACATCTACAACTAAGCATCGTTTTCACTTTGCTGCAGCCTCTACATTCTTTCTGGAGCTATTTCTCTGCTCTTCTCCAGTAGCATATTTGACACCTTCCAACCTGGGGTTTCATCTTCAGGTATCCTATCTTTTGGCCTTTTCATCCTATTCATGGGGTTCCTGAGGCAAGAATACAGAAGTGGTTTGCCATCCTCTTCTCCAGTGGACCACGTTTTGTCAGAACTCTCCAATCCTGGGTCACATTGTCATAGCTTCATTTAGTTATTGGGCTTCACTGAGTTACACAAGACTCTGATCCATGTGATCAGAAGCAGAAGAGAATAAGAAGAGGTGACAATAGTACACAGAAGAATGGTTCAAAAAACGTCTTTATGACCTGGAATACCACAATGGGGTCATCACTCACCTAGAATCAGACATCCTGGAGTGTGAAGTCATGGGTGTTAGGAAGCATTACTATGGACAAAGCTAATGAAGGTGGTGGAATTCCAGTTGATCTATTTCAAATCCCAAAATACGATGCCATTAAAGTGCTGCACTCAACATGCCAGCAAATTTGGAAAATTCAGCAGTGGCCACAGGACTGGAAAAGACCAGTTTTCATTTCAATCCCAAAGAAAGGAAATTTCAAAGAATGTTCAAACTACCATGCAACTGAGTTCTTTTCACATGCTAAAAAGGTAATGCTCAAAATCCTTCAAATGGCTTCAGCAATACATCAACCAGGAACTTCCAGGTGTACAAGCTAGGTTCTGAAAAGGAAAAGGAACCAGAGATCAAATTGCCAACATTCGTTAGGTTACAGAGAAAGCAAGAGAATTTTTAAAAATGTATCTACTTTTGCTTCATTGACTCAGCTAAAGCCTTTGACTGTGTGGATCACAACAAACTATGGAAAACTCTTCAAGAGATGAAAAAACCAGACCTGTTTCCTGAGAAACCTGTATGCAGGTCAAGAAGCAACAGTTAGAACCGGACATGGAAGAGCAGACTGGTTCCAAATTGGAAAAGGAGTACATCGGGGTTGTATGTTGTCACTCTACTTATTCAACTTCTATGCAGAGTACATCCTGTGAAATGCCAGGCTGGAAGAATGACAAATTGAAATAGAGATTGCCAGGAGAAATATCAATAACCTCAGATACACAGATGACACCACCCTTATGGCAGAAAGAGAAGAGGAACTAGAATCTCTTGATGAAAGTGAAAGAGGAGAGTGACAGAGTTGGCTTAAAACTCAACCTTCAAAAAACTAAGATCATGGCATCTGGTCCAATCACTTCATTGCAAATAGATGGGGAAACAATGGAAACAGTGACAGACTTTATTTTCTTGGGCTCCAAAATCACTGCAGATGGTGACTGTAGCCATGAAATTAAAAGATGCTTGTTCCTTGGAAGGAAAGTTATGACCAACCTAGATAGCATATTAAAAAGCAGAGACATTACTTTGCCAACAAAAGTCCATCTAGTCAAGGCTATGGTTTTTCCAGTAGTCATGTATGCATGTGAGAGTTGGACTATAAAGAAAGCTGAGCACAGAAGAACTAATGTTTCTGAACTGTGGTGCTGGAGAAGACTCTTGAGAGTCCCTTGGACTGCAAGGAGATCCAACCAGTCCATCCTAAAGGAAATCAGTCCTGAATATTCATTGGAAGGACTGATGTTGAAGCTGAAACTCCAATACTTTGGCCACCCGATGTGAAGAACTGACTCATTGGAAAAGGCCCTGATGCTGGGAAAGATTGAAGGCAGAAGGAGAAGGGGACGACAGAGGATGAGATGGTTGGATGTCATCACTGACTCAATGGACATGAGTTTGAGCAAGCTCTGTGAGTTGGTGATGGACAGGGAAGCCTGGGATGCTGCAGTCCATGGAGTCACAAAGTGTCTGACATGACTGAGCAACTGAACTGAACTAAAGGAATAATTATTATTGACACTGAATATTATATTATCTTACAATGTGCAAAGGAACATCAGGAATGCTAAACTCCTTTTTTAAAAATTCGAGACTACCTGCTTTAAAATTTTTTTTTTCTAATTTCTAGTTTCCCTGCTTCTTCCTTGACTTCAGGCCATAGCTGCTGTTTTCACTACTGCAATGTTCCCACCCTGTAATCTGCTGTAAATTTGGGGAGCCAATATCTAAAATAATAGTGCATAGGATCTTCATGGATACCTCATATTCTCTCCTCCGAGTTATTGAATGTTGGCCATACAAAGTGCAAGGACTTTTACAGACATCACTTTTCTCCTTTTCCACTTATGGTTTTGGGTGGAATTTCTCATAGGTGAAGTCTCCATTAAGTGAATTACTGATACATGGAAATGAAAGTCTAATGTTCATTGACTTAAAAAAAATTTTTTTTTAATTTATTATTGTCTGGGCAGAGGAGGGGCGCTGCTATAGCTCTTCATTGCAGTGTGTGGGCTTTGCTGCCCAGAGGAATGTGGGATCCTAGTTCTCGACCACTGATCTAACCCATGTCCCCTACCCTGGAAGATGGGTTCTTTACCATTGGACCACTAGGGAAGACCCCATTGATTTTTATTAATGATGAGTATAATGGTAGACCTACTTTTCTCTGAACTTCAATCTTTTGATTAATTCAGTAAATTGGTTCTATTAATATTTTGCTCCTAGATGCAAGGCGGTGGGCATGGGCTGGGGTGGGGGTGAAAGAGAAAAAAATCCAAAAGAATCAGATTCCAGTCTGGTCCTACTCCTGTGTGTTCTTGCCTCCAATGTCCGCAGCTATCAGAACTAGTGTGTTTTATATATTCCATGACACAGAGTCTGCCTAGTTGATCGTGTGGATTTAATTTGCAGCTTGTACAGCTGGTGGGAAGGTTTTTGGTCTTCTTCCTTGGTCACACTGCCCCTGCATTTCAATTGTGGTTTTATTTCCACCTCTGCATGTGGGTCATCCACTGGGGTTTGCTCCTGAGGATGCCCTGGAGGACTTGGGTTTGCCCCAGTGAGGGCCAGGTGTGGAGGTGGTGCAGTTGATTGGGTCGCAGTGGTTCTGGTAGCACCAGGTACTCAGGGGAGTAGGAGGCTAGGGCAGCAGGAAATATAGTGCTCTAGAAGGGTATGACAACCAGTATTGGCCAGTATGCTCCAGTATTCTTGCCTGGAGATATCCTATCCCTCCCTGACAGAGAAGCCTGACAGGGCACAGTCTACAGGATTGCAAAGAGTCGGACACTACCAAAGTGACCCTGCGCACATAGATGCAAAACTTCTTTTTGCCTGTGGCAGCTCTGCCCCAGTGAGTGTTGACCATGAAGGTGACACAGCTGCTTGGCTTGAGGCGACCCTGGTAGCGCCAAGTGTGCAGGTTCACAGACTGCCTCCACAGCAGGAGTTATGGCCCTATCAGAGTCTTTTTTCCACTGTCTTGTAGCTGGCAAACTGAAGGTCTCTTGGCCGGTCTTTCTCTGTAGCTCTGCCCATTCAGACACCTAGAGGGCTCCCTTGCCTGGGGTCCTTCTCTATTGTTCCATGTGTCAGGCACATAGAGGGGTCCCCTTGCTGGGGTCCTACTCTGTAGATCAGTGAGTCAGGCACTTAAAGGGGCACCCTGGGTGGGGTCTTACTCTGTAGCTCAGTGCATCGGACGTTTGGTGGGCCGGCCTCTCTATATTGTTCAGCTGCCAATGCTGGCACGTAGGGGAGAGAGGCTGTAGTAGTGGCTCCACCCCCTATGCCTGACTCAGCAGTGTCGCCTTGCTTCCATGGCTTCCCACCACAGTCCCCATCCTCACATCCCCCTCAATCCATCTCTCCGCAGTCATCAGCAGCCCTTGCCCAGGGATTGCTCCACAATCCCTAAACTCCAACTCCCAGCTGTTGCACCTTCTATGGGACCTGCATCCCTGTCTGGGGTATGTATGGCTGCAGCAGGGACTGTCTGATTCTCATTCCACAGAGCAGCGGTTGCACTCTCAGCCTTAAATGTTTCTCCTCTGACTCAGACAATTGCCCTGATGTGGGGATCGGACCCCTGCTTCAGTTCCCCCACCTGCCTCTGGCAGGGTTCAATCCTACTAACAATTCTGTTTTTCCCCCTAGTTCCTTTGTCCTACTGAGTTTTGAGTTTTTGAGTGGGTCTATATATTCTTTTCTACTGATCAGGTACTCCTGTCCACTCTCAGCTGGTATTCTGCATTTGCTTCTGTGTCTGAAGGTGTGTTCCTGATGTATACATGGAGAGAGATGTACTCCACGTCCACCTACTCCTCCACAATCTTGTTCTCCACTGCCTTTGTTTCACTCTTGTACTCACCTAGACATTAAACCTTTCCCCTTCACCAATTTCTGTCCCCACCTCAAAAAAAAATAAATAAATACATAAAAAATAATGTGAAAGCGGAAGTTTATCGAAGATCTGGGACATTTAGGGAAGCACTGCACATTCCATCATCTCTCTACATTCTTCATTCCTTTTTTTCCATTTCTTCAATCTCTCTCTCTTCCCTGTTCAAATGAATTCAGTATGGTCCTCTATCAATCAGGACGGGCTGGGATATGCTATAGTACAAAAAAAAAACCCTCAAATCAGTCACTTAAAACAAACATTTATATGGGAATGAGACCTTTACTGATATGCTTTGAAAGTGCCCACAGGGATAATTTGAGCCTTAAGCTCTACACGTATATATTTTATACCATGTATAAAGAAAATAATTACAATATACCAAGGAGGACCTTATACTTCCCTAAAAGGAGAACTTTATTTTGGCATGTGTGTGTGGGTGCTAGTCGCTCAGTCATGTCCAACTATTTGCAACCCCTGTAGCCCTCCAGGCTCCTCAGTCCATTGCCCTCCAGGCAAGAATACTGGAGGGGTAGCCATTCCCTTCTCCAGGGGTATTCCCATCCCAGGGATTGAACCCGGGTCTCCTGCATTGCAGGCAGATTTCTTTACCAACTGAACCACCAGGGAAGCTCCTATTTGGGCCTAATGGTTGCTAAATTAGGACTTGTTTCAGAATCATGTAGGGATAAAAAAAATTCAGATACTTTGTATTTTATGCCCCATTTTCAAATACTTTGATTCAGCGGATTTGATGTACAATCAGGACTCTAAATTTTTAGCAAACTCCCCAGATACTTCTGAAAGTTATCCAGGTTTGACAACTACCCCTCTCATTCAAGTGTCAACAAATGATAGGCCTCAAGCCAAAGTTAATCCTGCCATCTGTTTTTATAAATAAAGTTTAATTAGAATGTGGATATGCCCATTCATTTATGTATTGTGTATGGATGTATTTATGCTGTAATGGCAAAGTTGAGATAGAAACCATATAGCCCATAAAATGTAAAGTATTTGTTATCTGGTCCTGTATAAAAAAAGTTCACAGACCCTTGCCTCTTGTCTATTTCATGACTAATTTCCAGAAGTCATGTTATTACTTGTGGTGGAAACTAAGTAAGGCAATGTAGTTTATCACTATTGAAAACAATAATACCTGGACTGAATTCTTTACAATCTCTATCTTCACATGAGAAAAATGATTCTTTTTAATATACACAAGTAACAGGCCAAAATTTTTACTGAGTTACACTGCCCCCTGATGGTAGAAATGTTAAATCACAGATGTTTAATCAGATTAGATGTTCCCCATTGTTAATCAGTTCCTGAAATCAGTCTCTAGATTTGGTAACTGGGACTTTAGGAATCAGTGCAGGTGGTAGAACTGAGTAGAATTAAATGGCTTTGGAGAAGGCTGGCAATTTTAATAAGAATTAGAATGTCTTCCCTTTGTGAAATTCTTTTCTCTTCAAAGACTATTAACTCTCTGTATGAGCAATTAGACAGTCATTTATCCCAAGGTGGTACATTTTCTTGGGGACACTTTGGCCATTTGTGATGCTATGTCATCACCAAAACTAAAGAACAATGCTATCAATATGGTCAAAATTACATGTGCACCCACTATGTGATGAAAGGAAGGGAAGCTTAGACAGGAATCTGGATGCATACAAACATACCAAAGTGTTTCCAAGGGGGACTGCCCACATGTTGGTAATAATGAGTTAGCAGGGAATAAAACCATTGGTTTTTCCCCTTTGACTATTGACTAAAATCCTCCAAAAAGCTTTTAAAACATGATGGCCAAATCCTCCCTGGCCCTGGACCCCTCCCTTCCCCCCCACCCCCCACATATTATGGCCTAACAGGCAGCAGTGCTTTTTTTTTTTTTTTAAGTTCTGCAAGTGATTTTCTGTGCAACTAAGGTTAAGAATTACTGTTCTACAGCAGTTTCTCAAATTTTAAAGCATATTCAAATCACCTGGGGATCTTTTAGATGTGCACATTGATTCAGTGGGCCTGTGATGAAACCTAAGAATGATTCCTAACAAACTTTAAAGCAAGGGGTTCCCAATCTCCAGGCTGCAGACTGGTACCTCCTGTCAGATCAGTGCCAGCATTAGATTAGAAATAAAGTGCACAATAAATGTCATTCACTTGAATCATCCCCAAACCATCCTCCCCACCCCTGGTCTGTGGAAAAATTGTCTTCCACGAAATTAGTCCCTGGTGCCAAAAAGGTTGGGGATTGCTGCTTTAAGGTGATGCTGCTGCTGCAGCTCTGTGTGGGAAGGAGTTAGATCATTGTTAGCCACTAGACACAATTCTTATGCAAACTCAGTGGTTATGAGATCTTAAAGTATGTGTAACTTGGGAGATAACTAAACATGCAGATTTGCAAGCTCCAGTCTCAGAAATTAAACCTCAGCAGTTCTCAATTGTTAATAAACATCCCAAGTGATTTTGAGATTCATAGTCTGGGGACCAAACCTACACTAACCTACACAACTGATATTTACTCTACAAATCACATTGTTTAAAAGATGGCAGCATTATTTACTAATTTTACAAGCTACCTTCACCAAATGTGGGGAAATGTTTCTCTTGCTCTAGGTATAAGGAGAGTAAATTATCTTCAAATTCATTGGCTTAAACCAACAGTTATAAATATTTCATGATTGTGTAGATTAGGACTTGGGAAGAAGTTGATTGGGTGATTTTTCCACTCTCCTTGTGGTGCCAGCTCAAGTCACTTAGTAGTATCCAACCAGCAAATAGGTTGACCTGAAGAGTCTCAGATGGCTTCACTTCACATGCCTTGGCTGGAAGGCTGGGCAACTGTTGCCTGGAATGCCTACACACAAGCTCTCCAGTCTGGTAGTTTTGGCTGGGGTAATAGATCTCCTTACATGGCAGCTCAAAGTTTCAAGAGTGTTTCAGGACACAGGAAGTGGAAGCTGCCATTCTGTCAAGGTCTGGACTCAGAAACTGGCACAGTCATTTCTGCCATAATCTATCAGTCAAAGCAGCTACAGAGCCCAACCAGATTCAAGGAGAGGAGTCAATAAACTCAAGGGCAATTGCATAGGGAGATGAACTCAAAAGGACTCCACGCTTCGTTTATTGCTATCTTAAAATTCTTTATAATTTTTTAACAAAGGGCGCTAGATTTTCGTTTTGCACTGCGACCCACAAATTATGTAGCCTATCTTCATCATAAACCTCACTTTTCAATGGATAGAGTATTTAACATTTTTTAACCATCTTTAATTGGCCAAGAGCTTCCTTAATCCTTACCATCGTTCTGTATTCAAAATTATCCTTTCAAAATGCAGACAGGTTTGTGGCATAAATTCAGTATAAAGAAGGGAAACAAATTATGAGGTTGAAAATTGGAACAGATGCTATGGTAAGTTTCGAATTAAAAAAATATGTTGAAAACCAACCACACTGAGTATCTGCTAACACCTTTTAACTGGTCACCTCTGGGCCCACTCACTCAGTTAGGTCACTTAGGCATTAACCAACAGGTATCCAAGGTCAGTATCTGTGCTGATGTATATTGTCCTTGATGAGACTATATTATCCTTGATGAGTATATTGTCCTTGATGAGAACGTAGCCAGTAATCACTATATAGAAAGAAGTCTCCATAGTCTCAGCAAAAACTGGATTTGTTTTTGGAGGCAAAACTATGTAAAGGTTATTAAAGAAGGCAGTGAAAAGTCCTATGCTTTTGGAGAACCCCAGCCACATTTGACATTTCTTTAGGTCATCAGTCATTAGTGCTACATTATATTCTCAGCAGGAGTCCAGTAAGGTTGCTGGGGATGAATCTAAGTGATAAATGGCCTCAAAACAGTGACAACTACCAAAATCCAAGATAGATAGAATGGAGATACAATTAATGGAGAACAAGGTCAGAAACAGTTAAGTACAGATCTTTGCACAAAGATGAAGATTATTGAGTTGAAACTACTGATATGATAAACTCTTGAAACGTATGATTGTCCAGTGAACGTTTCTTAGGCAAAGAAGTTAGACTTTGAAAGAAATGAGGGTGGGCAGAGTCCTGAAAAGAAATAGAAACTATGTTGTCATAAGGACCAGAAGAAAATCAGCCCTGCTAACGTGGAAGAACAAGGGTAGAGAAATGTTACAAGACAAATTAGAGGTGAGGAGAGGAGAGCCATTGCTCCAGGGAACTGTTCCAAGGCTGCAGAATCTGAATTTACTCCACAAGCTATGGGAAGTTTGCTATTGATTTTGAGGAAATGAGTGACGGCCTTTTACTTTATTATTCAAGCATAATAGTGAAAGTCTCCAGTTGATGCACATTCCTCATCTCAGGAGATTATTTGAAGAAGTTAATATGTAGCTCTTAGAGTTTGAAGAATGCAAGGGTCTGGTGTCTGCACTCCCACCTGAAGAAAATCTAAAGGGTCAAAGAAAAGATGACTAGCTACTTTGATAGAAGGAGTGAGAATTGGCCTGCATTTCCAGAGTTCTTGGAGGCGAAGATTGTGTCTTCTGTTGTGACAGATGTAATGCGTGAAAGACTTATTTCTCCAACCACTGGAAGTGATGCCAGAAGACAGTACTCTACCATCAGTCTCCTGGGGATTGTTTTGGCTGAAGAAAGATGATAACTAGCTGGTATAGAAGTATAAAGTCCCAGTTTAGAAAAATTAGGAAAATTCTGCAGGGCCAGCTTCAAAACTTCCTGTAAACTGGCTAAGGCCTCTGTTGAGATTGTAGCAAAGTTCAACTTCTCCTGCTAATCAATTTAGCTTCTTTTCCTTCCTTTCTTTTTCTCCACTCTTCTCCAGGAGCATATTGGACACCTACTGACCTAGGGGTTCATCTAGCAGTGTTATATTTTTTGCCTTTTCATACTGTTAATGGGGTTCTCAAGGCAAGAATGCTGAAGTGGTTTGCCATTCCCTTCTCCAGTGGATCACGTTTTATCAGAATTCTCCACCATGACCCGTCTGTCTTGGGTGAGTCTACACAGCATGGCTCATAGTTTCATTGAGTTACACAAAGCTGTGATCCATATGATCATTTTGGTTAGTTTTCTGTGATTGTGGTTTTCATTCTGCTCTCTGATGGATGAGGATAACACTGAAAGATGAAGCCCCCAGGTCAATAAGTGTCCAATATGCTACTGGAGAAGAGCAGAAAAATAGCTCTAGGAGGAATGTAGAGGCTGAGCCAAAGCAGAAGTAATGCCCAGTTGTAGATGTCTCTGGTGGTGAAGTAAAGTCCCATGCCATAAAGAACAATATTGCATAGGAACATGGAACATGAAGTCCATGAATCAAGGTAAATTGGAAGCATTCAAACAGGAGCAAAAGCAAGAGTGAAATCAACATTTTACGATTCACTGAGCTAAATGGATGAGAATGAGCGAATTTAATTCAGATGACCATGATATCTAATCCCTTAGGGAAATGGAGTAGCCCTCATGGTCAAAGAAAGAATCTGAAATGCAGAACTTGGGTGCAATCTCAAAAATGGCAGATTGACCTCAGGCTCATTTGCAAGGCAAACCATTCAATATCACAGTAATCCAAGTCTATGCCCCAATCACTAATACCAAAGAAGATGAATTTGAACAATTCTATGAAGACCTACAAGACCTCTTAGAACTAACACTAAAAAAAGATGTCCTTTTCATCACAGGAATAAAAAAGTAAGAAGTCAAGAGATACCTGTAATAGGCAAGTTTTGCCTTGGAGTACAAAATAAAGCAGAGCAAAAGCTAACAGAGTTTTGCCAAGAGAACACACTGGTCATAGCAAACACCCTCTTCCAACAGCACAAGAGATGACTCTACACATGGACATCACCAGATGGTCAATACTGAAATCAGATTGATTATATGCTTTCCTGCTGAAGAGGGAAAAGTTCTATACACTTAGCAAAAACAAGACCTGGAGCTGATTGCAGGCTCCTTATTGCAAAATTCAGACTCAAATTTAAAAAATAGGGAAAACCACTAGGCCAATCAGGTATGACTTAAATAAAATTCTTTATGATTATACAGTGGAGGTGATGGATAGATTCAAGGGACTAGGGTCTAGTAGACAGAGTGACTGAAGAACTATGGATGGATGTTCATACCATTGTACAGGAGGTGGTAAATAAAAACATCCCCAAGGGGGAAAATGAAAGAAGGCAAAATGGTTGTCTGAGGAGGACTTACAAATAGCTGAGAAAAGAAGAGATGCAAAAAGCACAAGAATAAAGAAAAGATATACCTATCTGAATGCAGAGTAAAAAAGAGTAGCAAGGAGAGATAAGAAAGGCTTCTTAAGTAAACAATGCAAAAAAAAATAGAGGAAAACAATAGAATGAGAAAGTCTAGAGATCTCTTCAAGAAAATTAGAGATACCAAGGAAACATTTCATGCAAAAATGGGCACAATAAAGGACAGAAACAGCACTGACCTAACAGAAGCAGAAGTGGCAAGACCATATAGAAGAACTGTACAAAAAAAGGTCTTAACAACACAGATAACCACAATGTTGTGGTCATTCACCTAGAGCCAGACATCCTAGACTGTGAAGTCAACTGGGTCTTAGCAAGCATTACTATGGACAAAGTTAGTGAAGATGACAGAGTTCCAGCTGAGCTATTTAAAATCCTAAAAGATAATGCTGTTAAAGCGCTGCACTCAATATGTCAGCAAATCTGGAAAACTCAGCAGTGGCCACAAGACCAGAAAAGGTCAGTTTTCATTCCAATCTCAAAGAAGAGCAATGTCAAAGAATGTTCAAACTACCACACAGTCTCATTCATTTCACAGGCTAGCAAGTTAAGGCTCAAATCCTTCAAGCTAGGCTTCAACATTAGGTGAACTGAGAACTTCCAGATGTACAAGCTGGATTTAGAAAAAGCAGAGGAACCAGAGATAAAATCACCAACATCTGCTGAATTATAGAAAAAGCAAAGGAATTCCAGAAACAACATCTACTTCTGCTTCATTGACTATGCTAAAGTCTTTGACTACACAGATCACAGTGAACTGTGGAAATTCTTCAAGAGATGGGAATACTAGACCGCCTTACCTGCCCTCTGAGAAACCTGTATGTAGGTCAATAAGCAGCAGTAAGAACCAGGCATGGAACAATGGACTGGTTCCAAATTGGGAAAGGAGTACATCAAGGCTGTGTGTTGTCACCCTGCTTATTTAACTTACATGCAGAGTACATCATCTGAAATGCCGGGCTGAATGACGCACAAACTGGAATCAAGATTTCTGGGAGAAATATCAATAATCTCAGATATGCAAATGATACCACCCTAATGGCAGAAAGCGAAGAGTATCTAAAGAGTTTCTTGATGAAGGTGAAAAAGCAGAGAAAAAGCTGGCTTAAGACTCAACATTCAAAAAACTAAGATCATGGCATCTGGTCCCATCACTTCACGGCAAAGAGGCGGGGAAAAAATGGAAACAGTGACAGATTTATTTACTTGGGCTCCATGCAGACTGCATTAGTGACTGCAGCCATGAAATTAAAAGACACTTGCTCCTTGGAATAAAAGCTGTAACAAATGTAGACAGCATATTAAAAAGGAGAGACATCACTTTGCCAACAAAGGTCCTTATAGTCAAAGTTATGATTTTTCCAGGGGTCATGTAAGGTCTGAGCCATAAAGAAGGCTGAGCATCAAATAACTGATGTTTTTGTACTGTGGTGCTGGAGAAGACTCATTCGAGGTCCCCCCCCACCCGCCCCCGACAGCAAGGAGATCAAAACAGTCAATTCTAAAGGAAATCAACCCTGAATATTCACTGGAAGGACTGATGATGAAGCAAAGCTTCACTACTTTGGCCACCTGATGGGAAGAGCAGACTCACTGGAAAACACTGTGATCTGGGAATGATCAGGAGGAGAAGCGGACAACAGAAGACGAGATGGTTGGATGGCAGCACCGACTCAATGGACAAGAGTTTGAGCATGATCCAGGAGATGGACAGGAAGCCTGGTGTGCTGCAGTCCATGGAGTCGCAGAGAGTTGGACACTACTGAGCGACTATCATCTGTCCTCCTACCCAGGGTTCCAAACCTGGAGAGGTTAGAAATTTGGCAGAGGGGCAAGAGCACAAGACAGCATAAGCAAGAAGATGACAACCCCACCATTTTCCTTAAACTTTTAAGTTTAAAATAGTTTCCCCATCTCTTCGTGTTTTATGATATGGCTCATAGTGGATACTTTCCTTTAATGGGTGAAATGTACCATATTCCTCTGAAGTGTAGGTCTCCAATGTCCCATGTTGCAAAAAGTCGAACTTTCACCACGCTAAGGTGAAACTGGTGGTCTCAGGCTGTAAAGCTTTAGAAGCATTGTCTTGGCTGGTACTATGTCTCTCTGGTCATTTCAACTGCAGGCTTTCTAAGAGATGCATAATAAGAGGCATATAGCAGTCGCTCAATAAATTTCTGATTTCCTAACTGCCTTCGGGTTCTGAGTCGAGAAGATCTCCTAGAGGAGGAAAAGGCAGATCCACTCCAGTATTCTTGCAGGGATAATCCCATGGGCAGAGGAGCCTGGCAGGCTACAGTCCATGGGATCCTAAGAGTGGGACGCTATTGAGCACACACGCATGCAAACTGCCTTCGGAGGGGAGAGCAGCGTCTGGAAAGGCCGCAGCACAGAAACTTCAGCAACAGAAGTGGAACAACAGGGGATCCAGGCCAGAGCTCAGTGTGACGCACGCACCCGTGAGGAACTCCTGGCCAGGGAGAGGGAACTGCGAGAAAGCTACTTGAGTCCTCCCGCAGGTACTGACAAAGTGCAGGGGCGGGCCAGAGTCACAACGCTGCCGCTCACTGCGCCACGCCGGCTCCTCGCCCAGCATCCCGCGGGCGGGCTCCGCTGCCCAGCCCAGCCCAGCCCTCCGGCCCGCCTCATCCGTCCTGCTCCTCTGGCCCCGCCCCGTCCTTCGGCCCGCCCACTGGCCCGCCCCTCCCCGATGCGCTCGCCCCGCCCCTTCCTGCGGCCCCGCCTCGTCCCGCTGGTCGTGCCCCGCCCACTCCTGGTACCCTGCGGGCAATTAGCGGCGCCAGCCGGCGCCATGGGTACCGCTTCGTCGCTCGTGAGCCCCGCAGGCGGGGAGGTGATCGAGGACACGTACGGAGCGGGCGGCGGCGAGGCCTGTGAGATCCCGGTGGAGGTGAGGCCCAAGGCCCGCCTGCTGCGCAGCTCGTTTCGCCGCGCCGCGGGTGTGGCAGCTGCGGGAGCCGGGCCGGGTTCGCTGCCCCGTGGAGCGGGCGGCGGCGGGCTGCTAGGGGCCAGTTTCAAGTCTACGGGCTCGTCGGTGCCCGAGCTGGAATACGCGGCTGCTGAGTACGAGCGGCTGAAGAAGGAGTACGAGATCTTCCGGGTCAGCAAGAACCAGGAGTTGTTATCCATGGGCCGCCGGGAGGCCAAGCTGGACACGGAGAACAAGCGGCTACGGGCCGAGCTGCAGGTAATGCTGTGCCCGGGCACTCACCGGAGATGACCGCGACACCTGGGAACTGAGGCCCGGGGCCCTCTGCCCACCGCCCCACAGCCGCACGGCGGCACTGCCAACTGGACCCTGAACGCCTGACTTCGTCCCTTGTCCGTCCTGTCTCACCTCCAAACCAAGAAGTTTTGAATGTTAAGCAGAAATTGCTCTGCATTTTACTTTGAGAGAACATACTGCCTAGAGGTCTAAACTGATTCTTTAACAACCACCGCCCTCCCCTCCACCCTTTTTCTTTTCTGTCTTTGCGCCATTCATTCAGACGCCTTGAAGCTATTAGCCTGGAGCAGCAAATGCTAGGGGCTTCCCTGGTAGCTCAGCTGGTAAAGAAAAAGTGAAAGTGAAAGTCTCTCAGTCGTGTCCTACTCTTTAACAGTCCATGGAATTCTCAAGGCCAGAATACTGGAGTGGGTAGCCTTATCCCTTCTCCAGGATATCTTCCCAACCCAGGGGTCGAACCCAGGTCTCCTGCATTGCAGGCGGATTTTTTAGCAACTGAACCACAAGGGAAACCAAAGAATACTCGAGTGGGTAGCCTGTCCCTTCTCCAGGGGATCTTCCTGACCCAGGGATCGAACCGGGGTCTCCTGAATTGCAGGATTCTTTACCAACTAAGCTATCAGGGAAGCCCTGGTAAAGAATCCACCTGCAATGCAATGCAATGCAATGCAGGAACCCCTGGTTGGATCCCTAGGTCGGGAAGATTCCCCTGGAGGAAGGTATGGCAACCCACTCCAGTATTCTGGCCTGGGGAATCCCCGTGTACAAAGGAGCCTGGCGGGCTATAGTGCATGGAGTCGCAAAGAGTTGGACACGACTCAGCGACTAAGCACAGAGCAGCACAGCAAATACTAATCTCCAGGGAAGTAGGTCTGCCAGGACCACACAGATACACAAAAGACTTTGGTGACATCTGTTGAGGCAGCTCGTCAAACCCTAGGAATTTAAAACCCTGCCCCCCAAATGCAATTGCAACAGGGCAGAGTGCACTAAGGGGTGGCAAACGTTCCAGGCCCAGTTATTTCTGTTACCAATCCTGATTCCTTATGTAACACTTTTTTTCCTTTTTCATGTACCTAGGCATTTAAAACACACACACACACACACACACACACACACACACACACACACACACCCTATATTTATTTAATCCATTCAGTCGGACATTTACTGAAGACCTGCAGTGTATCAGCCTTGGAACTAGCAAGAGGAGTGACACGTGGAGCCAAGGAGTGCACAGTCTCACAGAAATAATTATTCTTCAGGTTAAACCTTACAGATTGTGATTTTGTTCTTTTAAAGGTGGGAAAACTGAGTTGTAGTGAAGATTCAGAACTGGTGCAGTATTTCAAAGAAAAAGTATTGATTTCCATTGAAAGTGCCATGTTGAATATCTTCATTTATAATTCAAGCATATTTGCAGGGCTTTTTTCCCATTATATGTTTGAATAGAATGGCAATATGTAGTTCTTGGTAACTGGTGAAAAACTAAGTAGACTGTTCATATTCTGAGATATGTAATATGTATATGAGAGTGTTAATTGCTCAGTCATGTCCGACTACTCCATAGACTATAGCCTGCCAGGCTCCTCTGTTCATGGAATTCTCCAGGCAGGAATATGGGAGTGGGTTGCCATTTCCTTCTCCAGGGGATCATCTGGACCCAGGGATCAAACCCAGGTCTTCCCACGTTGCGGGCAGATTTTTTACCTTCTGAGCCACCAGGGAAGCCCAATATGCATATAACATAATTTAAAATTTGGGAGGCATGCTATTTTTGTTAGAAATAACAACGTAAATTATTCCAGGCACTTCAAAAAACTTACCAGAAGATACTTCGGGAAAAGGAAAGTGCTTTAGAAGCAAAATACCAAGCAATGGAGAGAGCAGCTACATTTGAACATGACAGAGATAAAGTTAAGAGGCAATTTAAGGTAAATTTCATACATCTTTATCCCCAAAGTGACAGGGTATAAAAGCAATATATTTTAAAAGCTCGTATAATGCTGTGATAAGTCAATAGAAGTAAATGATGTAGGAGTCATGAAAGGTACAAGATCTAAACTCTTATAAAAAGTAAATACTTTTTACTTTTGAAGTATTTGAGTTGGACCAGGTAAACTTGAGATACTTTCAAAGAAAAGGTATGAAAGTGAACATTTTAATGGTAGGGGGGAGAAGGAAAGTGTTTGTATTAGGGGAGAGCATTTAGAAATATCTGGGAACGTGTCCTTTGGGAGAGCATCACTGGTAATAAGTGTGCATGCTAAGTCGCTCCAGTCGTGTCCAACTCTTTGTGACCCTATGGACTGTAGCCCACCAGGCTCCTAGCTCCATGGGATTCTCCAGGCGAGAATACCAGAGTGGGTAGCCATGCCCTCCTCCAGGAGGGCAATAAGTGGGAGGGGGACAAATTTGCTAAACATCATGTAGCACACAGGGCAGCCCCACACCTTATACATATCCTCCTGGAATTCCAGTGGGTTCCCGTTACAAAACAGTGACATAGAGGTATTTACCTTACAAAAGAGGAGCTCAAGGACCAAATGAATATTGATTTTATGAATGAAAGAATTTTCCCTTAAAAGTTGATGATATCACTTTTTGCTTATGGAAAAGGATTTCAAAATTAAAATACATCTTTTAAAGATTTTTAGGGAGACCAAGGAAAATGAAATTCAGGATTTATTGAGGGCCAAGCGAGAGTTGGAGAGCAAACTTCAGAGGCTACAGGCTCAAGGGATCCATGTATTTGATCCTGGAGAGTCTGATTCAGATGACAACTGTACAGATGTTACTAGTAAGTTTATTTCCTATTTATAATGTTTTGAGATACCAATATATTAATAGATGTAATGATTGTAGAGCCAACTTTGAATCCTTGTACCATTATGTAATTGCTGTTACAAATAGAGTTGCTCTTTCTCTTTCTCATGTTATGACAGGTCTTTTCTATGAAGTCCATGGTGTAGAAGCTAAGGTTCCTTCTATCTTGTTGCTCTGCCAACCTTAACCTGTAGCTTTTCTCTCTCTGGTCTAAGATAGCCCCTCCAAGTCCCATCATATCTACAATTTAGCTAGAGGGAGTGGGGAGATACTTTACTCTCCTTGAAAGCACAATCTGAAAGATATACACATTACTCCTACTCAAACCCCATTGGCCTATACCTTCCTCAAACTCCATGCAAGCCTATACCTTCCTATACCTAAGAAGATGGGAAAGTGTAATTATTAGTAGGAGAGCCATGTATGCACATTAAGTTTGGGGTTGAGTCATTAAAGAAAGAAGGGAGAATGGATGTTGGAGAACAGTTAGTAATCTCTGTCACATTTTTCCACATAATGGATGTATTCTTTACAGCTATCAGAATATCTACATAATGTTTAATCAAGTGGTTTCCAATACAGTTTTTTGAAATATTTTAAAGTTTTTGTTTTATAATTAAACATATTAAATGTTTTTCTAGAAATAAAGAAAAACTCAGAATCATAGAATGAAAATGTCCACTATGTTAATAGGAAATAATAATGAAGAGTGATTGACATTGAACAATATTCTGTTTTAAAGGTAGTGGGAAAATGCAGTCACTCTCCCATTTATAAAAAAACTGTAATTATATTTTTCCAATAATATAATTTCACTCCAATAATGCATTTTGGAGTGAAACATGGCAATTGATAATCCCCTCTTAATTTGCATTTTAGTACCATTGAAATCTGACCAGCATTCTGAGACTTTTATTACTAACTTTTGAGGAAAAAAAGGTGAAGAGATTCTTAATGGCTTATTATGACTAAGACATTAATCTTAGTGGTTATTTCAGTGTTGACATATGTTAAAATATACAGTGTTTCAAAACTATTATATTCTAATTCTCTTGGCAAGTTAATAAAAACAAGTTAATATTTCCTCCTAAGTGTTTCTTCCTGTTTTGATATAAACATGAAGAAGAATGCTTGAGGGAATATTGCTCATTATTTGTCACCTACAAATAATAATTAGTTTTGCCAGTGATTTTCACCCAAATACCAGTTTACTTAAGTTTAATTAAGGACTCCATGTTATAGCAAATATTACTTATTTTAAAAATGTGTGTTAGTAATTCATTCAGACATTAATTTTGTTCCTCTAGGAGGTTAAAGAGAATGTACTCTTTACATCTTTGGCTTATATCCTAATGAATTACCAATATTAATTACTGGTGTGCCAGTAATAGTTTTTCTTTGAAATTCTTCCCTTCAAATTTTACACTGATACCAAAATCATATTGTTAGAATCATTTTTTAGAAATTTTTGTTGGGGAGCGTTTTTAATTCCTCTCTGTTATTATCATTTCTTTGGTTATTGTATTCCTAATTTCTTTTCATCTTTCTCTCTTTAATCCCCTCTTTAAGATTGAGATAACCAAAACTGTGTTAACTACCACCTTAGAACATGTTGGAAGTTGGTGGCAAAGTACTTTCAGAATTATTCTTTTGATTTCAAAATCAAAGTTTGAATATTTGTTGTATTTATAATCTTATAGTACTTTTTTGGATTAAAAGTCCTGTTGAGTATATTTGATAAGGTTTTGAAGTTTCAATATTATTTGGTTTTCATCAGATGAAATCTGCTTTACAGCTGCTGGAACCCAGTGCGAATATTGGACTGGTGGAGCCTTGGGAAGTGAGCCTTCCATAGGGAGTATGATCCAGCTTCAGCAATCCTTCCGGGGCCCTGAGTTCGCCCACAGTTCTATAGACGTGGAAGGACCCTTTGCTAATGTCAACAGAGGTAACACATGCCATTTGCTAATTAGCTTAGTTAATGGTAATGTCTGTTTGTGTACTACAGTCTTGTGCTGGGAGAACTGCCATCAGCAGAGCAGGAGACTTGTTTTCTGGGTGTCTTCCATTGTCAGGCCATTGTGTTCTGGTACTTGTCGCTGACCAGGAAGGATGAAGTTACATAATTCACATCAGGATCAGATGGTGATCTGATCCCAGCTTGACAGACCAATAAGTTCTAATAACTAAAATTTTGGTCTGGATTCTCAGGTATTTTAGTTGAGTAGTGAAAGTTTAATGTAGATCAGCTGAAAAATAGTAGTTTTCAGTCTTTTCTTCTGCATCTTTGATGGTGTTGAAAAGTTATGCATGCGTGTATGCTAAGTCACTTCCATCGCATGTGCAACCCTATGGACTGCAGCTCGCCAGGCTCCTCTGTCCATGGGATTCTCCAGGCAAGAATACTGGAGTGGGCTGCCACGCCCTCCTCCAGGGGATCTTCCTGACCCAGGGATCGAGCCTGCGTCTCTTATGTCTCCTGCACTGGCAGGCGGGTTCTTTACCAATAGTGCCACCTGGGAAGCCCAGTTTTATTCATTATCTTTGTATAATTTGGTATTCAAAACAGCTCTTAAGATCTGTTGAGAATTTCAGTACCACAGCAGACCTGAGACATTATAAGTAGCTCCATTCTTTTCTAAAAACTATGAAATTATTTATCTATTAGCAAAATGAAAATTACTTTTTAAATAATGCATTTTGAATTAGTCACATATGTCTTAAAATATCCATTCTCACTATCTTTAGGTCACTTTTCATCTTATAACATTCTTGGACTTTCTTTTTGACTCAGTATATTTCAAGAATAATAAACAAGTAAAACCAATCTGGGAACACAGGCCTTCCTCAAGTTACAAACTAATTGAACAGCCCATGTGGCCTAGTTCCCTGACATTTGACTGGAGCCATGGGTACCTCAGCAGAGACCACTGGTGACTTTGATTGCTTTAAACCCCAGGTTAGAATTTGAGATTAGAGAATTGATTGCCTTCTAATATGTTATCCTAGAAGCTATGTCAGTATTACAAGTGAGATAAGATATCATTCTGTGATGTCTATTGTGTTTTATCAGACTTTCAGACATCTTATCATATGGTCTTCTAGTAATTCTTTTGGGGAACTTATGAGAAATTTTATTTTCAGATGACTGGGATATTGCTGTGGCTAGTTTATTACAAGTTACCCCTTTGTTTTCACATTCTTTATGGAGTAACACTGTCAGATGTTACCTCATTTATACAGATGAAACCCAGCCCGAAATGGATCTTTTCCTTAAGGTGAGGACATTTATAAATTTTATATTCACTGATTTAAAATACAAGTTAATATTGTGTTCTGGTTATGATACTACTGCATCTGAACCAGATAGTTTACTACATACAAGATTACATCTTAAAGAGTAGGAAGCATCTTGGGCTTCTCTTAAGAAAATGTCTTAGTATTTTCAGTATATTCAAATTAAGTCCTTGGAACTTTATGGTTTTGAATGATTCATTACACATTCTCCATAGTGTTTACATGTGCCTGCTTTGGTTAGTACCTGCCAGCCCTATTCTTGAATCTGTTTCTGTTATAACAAAATTTAATCCTTGTCATGATTTTCAGTTTTTCAAGCAGCCATTGGGGTTAATCTAAGGCAGGGATCAGCAAACAAAACCCTGTTGGCCAAATCTGGCCTGAGGTCTGTTACTGTGTAACCTAGAGCTAAGATTGGTTTCTGCATTTTAAAATGATTGAAAAACAAATCAGAAGAAGAAGAATATTTTCATGTAAAAATCATGTGAAATTCAAATTTTGCTGCCTATAAATTTTCATTAGAACACAACCACACACAATATATTGTCTCTGGTTGCTTCACATTAATGGCAGAATAAAATTATAGTGGCACCTAAATGCAGCACAAAAACCTCTGCCAAAACAGGCAGGTTCTTAAACTATTATTAATTTGCCATCTGGCTCTTCACAGAAAAGTTCACCAATTACCTTTCTAACTGAATTTTCAATAAATATGTGTGTGTGGCGCATGCAATATCTTCAATAGTAACATCCTCCAGATTGTTGATTAATAAGTCCATTTAGCTTTCCTTTTTGATATTACTCAATTTTGGTAAACAGACAAAGTATTTTGAAAACCAAAGCTTCTCGTCATTAACTGAGTATACATTATTCCCAAATACATGTTTAGGGAATTACTAATTTATTGCATAGTAATAATCAACATTACTAAGTAAGTTAATTTGTTATCAGTTCAGTCTCTCAGTCATGTCCGATTCTTTGCAACCCCATGGACTGCAGCACACCAGGCCTCCCTCTCCATTACCAACTTGCAGAGTTTACTCAAACTCATGTCCATTGAGTTGGTGATGACATCCACCCATCTCATCCTCTATTGTCCCCTTCTCCTCTCACCTTGCATCTTTCCCAGCATCAGGGTCTTTTCAAATGAGTCAGATCTTCAATAATTTGTAATAGACCAGCATATTTTTATTTTATATCTGTTTGCTTTAGTGTTCATGGCAGACACTTTTTACTATATAAATCTATGGATTTATATTTGTCACCCTGTAACAATAAACAGAAGTTATTTGTAAGAATATAATAAAAATATATACCACAGCAAAATAACTTAATACTGTACTCCTTTTAAGTTTTATTATGAGACAAATCATTTTCTGAACTAGAAAATAGCCAAGCTGCTAAGCTATTACTATTTTCATTTTATAAAGAAATTTTCCTTTCCTCCTAAAGATTTTTTTAATGTGATTATGATTTTTTTAGTTTTAAATCAGAGAATATTCAACATAACCTATGATAAAGCATGATTTTTTATTTTAAGTAGTATGAAGCTGACTAGATCTTTAAATAAGCTGTACTATCTTATGTTTCAATTTGTTTTTAGGATTACTCACCTAAACTTAAGAGAATGTGTGAGTCAATGGGATATTTTTTCCATGCTGTGTATTTTCCAATAGATATTGAAAATCAATACCTCGCTGTAAGAAAATGGGAAATTGAGAAAAGTTCATTAGTTATCTTATTCATTCATTTAACCTTACCAAGGTAAGCTGAAAATTCTATAATTTATTATAGGGGTTAAACTTGTAAATAGAATTAAGTTTGCCAAATGAACTTGAAACATAAGTTCTAATTGCATTCTTTTTTTTAAACTTATTTATTTTTTAATTGAAGGTTAATTGCTTTACAGAATTTTGTTGTTTTCTGTCAAACTTCAACATGAATCAGCCATAGGTATACATATAGCCTCTCCCTTTTGAAGCTCCCTCCCATCTCCCTCCTCATCCCACCCCTCTAGGTTGATCCAGACCCCTGTTTGAGTTTCCTGAGACATACAGCAAATTCCTGTTGGTTATCTATTTTACATATGGTAATGTAAGTTTCCATGTTACTCTCTCCATACATCTCACTCTCTCCTCCCCTCTCCCCACGTCCATAAGTCTATTCTCTATGTCTGTCTCTCCATTGCTGCCCTGCAAATAAATTCTTCAGTACCATTTTTCTAGATTCCATATATATGTGTTAGTATGCAATATTTTTCTTTCTCGTTTTGACTCACTTCACTCTGTATAATAGGCTATAGGTTCATCCACCTCATTAGAACTGACTCAAATGTGTTCCTTTTTATGGCTGGGTAATATTCCATTGTGTATATGTACCATGACTTCTTTATCCATTCATCTATCAATGGACATCTAGGTTGCTTCCATGTTCTAGCTATTGTAAATAGTGCTGCAATGAACAATGGAATACATGTGTCCTTTTCAGTTTTGGTTTCCTTAGGGCTTATGGGTAGGAGTGGGATTGCTGGGTCATATGGTGACTTTATTCCTAATCTTTTAAGGAATCTCCATACCATCTTCCATAGTGATTGTATCAATTTACATTCCCACCAACAGTGAAAGAGTGCCCCTTTTCTCCATGCCTACTCCAGCATTTATTGTTTGTAGACTTTCTGATGATGGCCATTTGACCAGTGTGAGGTGATATCTCATTGTAGTTTTGATTTGCTTTTCTTTAATAATGAGCGATGTTGAGCATCGTTTCATGTGTTTGTTAGTCATCTGTATGTCTTCTTTGGAGAAATGTCTGTTTAGGTCTTTTTCCCACTTTTTGATTGGGTTGTTTGTTTTTCTGGTATTGAGTTATATGAGCTACTTGTATATTTTGGAAATTAATCCTTTGTCAGTTGTTTCATTTGGTATTATTTTCTCCCATTCTGAAGACTGTCTTTTCACCTTGCTTATAGTTCCCTTTGCTGTGCAAAAGCTTTTAAGTTTAATCAGGTCCCACTTGTTTATTTTTGTTTTTATTTCCATTACTCTAGGAGGTAGGTCATAGAGGCTCTTGCTTTGATTTATGTCACCATGTGTTCTGCCTATGTTTTCCTCTAAGAGTTTTATAGTTTCTGGTCTTACATTTAGGTCTTTAATCCATTTTCAGTTTATCTTTGTGTATGGTATTAGGAAATGTTCTAATTTCAGTCTTTTACATGTGACTGTTCAGTTTTCCCAGCATCATTTATTGAAGAGGCTGTCTTTGCCCCATCATATATTCTTGTCTCCTTTGACAAAAATAAGGTACCCATACATGTGTGGGTTTATTTCTGGGCTTTCTATCTTGTTCCATTGGTCTATATTTCTGTTTTTGTGCCAGTACCATACTGTCTTGATGACTATAGCTTTGTAGTATAGGCTGAAGTCAGGAAGGGTGACTCCTCCAGCTCCATTCTTCTTTCTCAAGACTGCTTTGGCTATTCGGGGTCTTTTTGATCCCAAATGAATTCAATGAATTCAGTGTTTCCATATGAATTGTGAAATATTTTGTTCTAGTTCTGTGAAAGATGCCATTGGCAATTTGATAGGGATCACATTGAATCTGTGGATTGTATTTGGTAGTATAGTCATTTTCACAATATTAATTCTTCCTACCCAGGAACATGGAATATCTCTCCGTCTGTTTATGTCATCTTTGATTTCTTTCATCAGTGTCTTATAATTGTTTGTGTACACTTCTTTTGTCTCCTTAGGTAAGTTTATTCCTAGATATTTTATTAATTTGTTGCAGTGGTGAATAAGATTGATTCTTAATTTCTCTTTCTGATTTTTCATTGTTAGTATATAGAAATGCAAGTGATTTCTGAGTATTGATTTTGTATCCTGTGACATTGCTAAATTCACTGATTAGTTCTAGTAATTTTCTGATAGTGTCTTTAGGGTTTTCTATGTACAGTATCATGTCACCTGAAAACAGTGAGAGCTTTATTTCTTTTCTAATCTTGATTCCTTTTATTTCTTTTTCTTCTCTGATTGCTATAGCTAGGACTTCCAAAACGATGTTGAATAATAGTGGTGAAAGTGGACATTTTTGTCTTGTTCCTGATTTTAGGGAGAATGCTTTCAGTTTTTTACCATTGAGAATAATGTTTGCTGTAGGCTTATCATATATGGCTTTTACTATGTTGAGGTAGGCTCCTTCTATGCCCATTGTTTGAAGAGTTTTAATCATAAATGGATGCTGAATTTTGTCAAAGGTTTTTTCTGCATCTATTGAGACGATCATATGGTTTTTATCTTTCAGTTGGTTAATATGGTGTATCACATTGATTGATTTGTGTATATTGAAGAATCTTTGCATCCCTAGAATAAACCCAACTTGATTGTGGTGTATGAGCTTTTTAATGTGTTGCCAAATTCTGTTTCCTAAATTTTGTTGAGGATTTTTGCATCTATGTTCATCAATGATATTGGCCTGTAGTTTTCTTTTTCGGGGGGTTTTGTATCAGGGTGATGTTGGCCTCGTAGAATGAGTTTGAAAGTGTTCCTTCCTCTGCAATTTTTGAAAGGGTTTTAGAAGGACAGGCATTAGTGCTTCTCTGAATGTGTGATAGAATTCTCCTGTGAAACCATCTGGTCCTTAGCTTTTGTTTTTTGGGAGATTTTTGATCACAGCTTCAATTTCAGTACTTGTAATCGGCTTGTTCATAATTTCTATTTCTTCCTGATTCAGTCTTGGAAGATTGAACTGTTCTAAGAATCTGTTTCTTCCAGGTTATCCATTTTATTGCCATATAGCTGTTCATAATAGTCTCTGTAATACTTTGTATTTCTGCATTGTCTGTTGTAACCTCTCCTTTTCATTTTTTATTTTGTTGATTTGATTTTTCTCTCTTTTGTTCTTAATGAGTCTGGCTAAAGGTTTGTCAATTTTGTTTATCTTCTCAAAGAACCAGCTTTTAGTTTTATTAATCTTTACTATTGTTTCTTTCATTCTTTTTCATTCATTTCTGCTCTGATCGTTATGATTTTTTTCCATCTGCTATGTTCGAGGATTTTTTTGTTCTTTTTCCAGTTGTTTTAGGTGTGAAGTTAGGTTGTCTATTCAATGTTTTTCTTGTTTCTTGATGTAGGATTGTATTGCTATAAACTTTCCTCTTAGAACTGCTTTTGCTGCATCCCATAGGTTATGAGCTGTCATGTTTTCATTGTCATTTGTATCTAGATATTTTTTGATTTCCCTTTTTATTTCTTCAGTAAACTGTTGGTTATGGTTATGTAGAAACATATTGTTTAATCTCCATGTGTTTGTATGTTTTACCTTTTTTTTACTTGTAATTGATATCTAGTCTCATAGCATTGTGGTCAGTATGCTTGATATGACTTCAGTTTTCTTAAATTTACTGAGGTTTGATTTGTGACCCAAGATGTGGTCTATCATGGAGAATGTTCCATGTGAAGCTGAGAAGAAGGTGCATTCCTCTACATTTGGATGGAATGTCCTAACGATATCAATGAGATCCATCTCATCTAATGTATCATTTAAGACTTGTGTTTCCTTATTAGTTTTCTGTTTTGATGATCTGTTCATTGGTGTGAGTGGGGCGTTAAAGTCTCCTACTATTATTGTGTTACTGTCCATTTCTCCTTTTATGTCTGTTAGTGTTTGTCTTACATATTGAAGTGCTCCTATGTTGGGTGCATAGATATTTACAGTTGTTATGTCTTCCTGTTGGATTGATCCCTTGATCATTATGTAGTGTCCTTCCTTATCTCTTGTAATATTTTTTATTTTAAATTCTATTTTGTCTGATACGAGGATGTTACTCCAGCTTTCTTTTGTTTTCTATTTGCATGGAATATATTTTCCCATCCTCTCAGTTTCAGTCTATATGTGTCTTTAGATCTGAAATGGGTTTCTTGTAAACAGCATATAAATGGGTCTTGTTTTTGTATCCATTCAGCCAGTCTGAATGGATTGGAATATTTAATCTCTTTACACTGAAGTAATTATTAATATATATGTACCTATTGCCATTTTCTTAATCTTTGGTAGTTTTATTTTGTAGATCTTTTTCTTCTCTTGTATTTCTTGACTATATAAGTCCCTTTAACATTTGTTGTAAAGCTGGTTTGGTGGTACTGAATTCTCTTTAACTTTTGCTTGTCTGAAAAGCTTTGGATTTCTCCATCAGTTTTGAATGAGATCCTTACTGGGTAGAGTAATCTTTGTTGTAGATTTTTCCTTTTTCAGTACTTTTAATATATCCTGCCATTCCCTTCTGCCCTGCAGAATTTCTGCTGAAAGATCAGCTATTAAACATATGGGGTTTCTCTTATATGTTACTTGTTGCTCTTCCTTTGCTGATTTTAATATTCTTTCTTTGTGTTTAATCTTTGTTAGCTTGATTAGCATGTGTCTTGGCATGTTTCTCCATGGATTTATCCTGTATGGGACTCTTTGCATCTCATGGACTTGACTGACAAATCCTTTTCCATGTTGGGGAAATTTTCAACTCTCATCTCTTCAAAAATTTTCTCATACCCTTTCTTTTTCTCTTCTTCTGGAACTCCTATAATTTGAATGTTAGTGCTTTTGATATTGTCCCAGAGGTCTCTGAGACTACCCTCAACTCTTTTCTTTCTTTTTACTTTATTCTGCTCTTCAGAAGTTATTTCTACCATTTTATCTTCTAGCGCACTGATTCCTCTGCTTCAGATATCCTGCTATTGATTCCTTCTATTTTTAATTTCAGTAATTGTGTTGTTTGTCTCTGTATGTTTATTCTTTAATTCTTCTAGGTCTTTGTTAATTCATTCTTGCATTTTCTCCATTCTGTTTTCAAAGTTTTCGATCATCTTTACTATCCTTATTCTGAATTGTTTTTCAGCTAGTTTGCCTGTTTCCTCTTCACTTATTTGGGCTTCTGTGTTTCTAGTTTGTTCCTTCATTTGTTCAGTATTTTTATGCCTTTTCTTCTTTTTTTTTTTTTTTTAAATTATTGTGTTTGAGGTCTCCTTTTCCCAGGCTTCTTTTCTTCCTTTTGGTTTCTGCCCTTCTAAGGTTGGTCCAGTGGTTTGTGTATATAGGGTGAGGTTTGTGCTGAGTTTTTTTGTTTGTTTGTTTTTCTGCTCATGGGCAAGGCTGAGATGATAATCCTGTCTGCTGATGACTGGGTTTGAATTTTGTTTTGTTTGTTCTTTGGATGAGGTATCCAGCACAGGGTACTACTGATGTTTGGGTGATGGCAGGTCTTGTATTCAAGTAGTTTCCTTTCTGGGAGTTCTCACTATTTGGTACTCCAGAGGGTTAGTTCTCTGATTATATAGGGTCTTGGAATCAATGCTCCCACTCCAAAGGCTTGGGGCTTGATCTCTGGTCAGGATCGAAGATTCCACAAGTGGTTTTTTATGGCATTAAGTGAGATTAAAACAAATACCCAAAAACAAGAAACCAAAGATGAGCCCCAGATTAATGGCAGTTACAAAATCAGGCAAATAATAATTAAAATAATAGAATATACACATATACATATACACCCATAAGCGAAATCAAAACAGTCCCAGAAGAATAAAGTTCAATAGAGTGACCCAGCAAACAAAGGAAAACAAAAATTATATCTAACGGTTAAGAACTAAGCTAACTAAAGCACAAACTGGAAAATAAAACTAAAGCAAGGTGCCAAGTGGGGAATAAAGCAATGAAAATAAAACTAACAAATATGTTGAGAGGAAAGTAAAGAAAGAATAGATATACAAACTTAAATATAGGTAGATAAAGGAGATTTATATACATTAAAGCTTAACTTCAAGGTGAAAAGAACAGTAGGAAAAGCAAATAAAGAATAAATGTAGGAAAATAATAATAGGTTTAAAAAATTAAGATTAAAAAAGGAGAAAAGAGAAAAAAGGAAAAGGAAAAGGGGAAAAAAAGAAAAAAGAAGAGAGAGAGAAAAAAAAGGACAACTCCATAGAACTGCAAAAGTGCAATGTAGAGGCAGAGGTTTATAACAAGGAAAAGTGTGATTGAAAAAAAAATCAAAAGCTTAACAGATTTCATGATGCCAATAAAAGCAACAACTACAGCAGGATGGGTTGGGGGGAAAGGAAAGAAAAAGGAGAAAAAAAAGAAAAAGAAAAAAATCCAAAAGAAAGTACTGAACAAGTTAAAATATAAGAATAATAAAAGTTTTTCTTGAGTCACTGCTGCCAAGGTCCTTTCCCTCATTGGGAGTCACAGCCTACCTCACTTCCCTAGGATGCCCTCCAGCACTGTGCTGGTCTCTAGACCTGCTGTGGGGGCAACTCAGATTCTAATCTGGTTTTATTCCTGTGTGTTCTTGCCTCCAATGTCCACAGCTATCAGAACTAGTGTGTTTTCTTTTGTGAGAGCTGTCAGTGTCCTTTTATATAATCCATAGACACACAGTCTGCCTAGTTGTTCATGTGAATTTAATCTGCAATTTATACAGCTGATGGGAAGGTTTTGGGTCTTCTTCCTTGGGTTTCAGTTGTGGTTTTATTTCCACCTCTGTGCCCACCTATGGGTCGTCCATTGGGGTTTGCTTCTGAGGCTGCCCTGGAGGACTTGGGTCTGTCCCAGAGGGGCCAGTTGCAGAGGTGGTGCAGCTGCTTGGGTCACAGGGGTTCTGGCAGCACCAAGTATTCAGGGGAGTTGGCAGCTAGGGCAGCAGGAAATATAGTGCTCTAGAAGAGTACTCCTTGGAAGAAAAGTTATGACCAACCTAGGCAGCATATTGAAAGGCAGAGACATTACTTTGTCAACAAAGGTCCATCTAGTCAAGGCTATGGTTTTTCCAGTGGCCATGTATGGATGTGAGAGTTGGACTGTAAAGACAGCTGAGTGCCGAAGAATTGATGCTTTTGAGCTGTGGTGTTGGAGAAGACTCTTGAGAGTCCCTTGGACTGCAAGGAGATCCAACCAGTCCATCCTAAAGGAGATCAGTCCTGGGTGTTAGTTGGAAGGACTGATGTTGAAGCTGAAACTCCAGTACTTCGGCTGCCTGGTGCAAAGAGCTGACTCATTTGAAAAGACCCTGATGGTGGGAAAGATTGAAGGTGGGAGGAGAAGGGGATGACAGAGGATGAGATGGTTAGATGTCATCACCAACTCAATGGACATGAGTTTGGGTAAACTCCGGAAGTTGGTGACGGACAGAGAGGCCTGGCGTGCTGCGGTTCTTGGGGTCACGAAGAGTCAGATACGACTAAGCAACTGAACTGAACCGAACTGAAGAAGAGTATGGCAACCAGTAATGGCCAAAATGCTCCAGTATTCTTGCCTGGAGAGCCCCTCTGATAGAGAAGCCTGGAAGGCCACAGGACACAGGGTCGCAAAGAACTGGACACAACCAAAGCCACCCTGTGTGCATAGAGGCAAGACTCTTTTGCTTGTGGCAGCTCTGCCTAAGTGAGGGTTTAGCGTGAAGATGGTGCAGCTGCTTGGTTCACAGGGACCCTGGCGGCGCCAAGTCTGCAGGTTCACAGGCTGCCTCCGCCGCAGGAGTCATGGCCCTATCAGAGTCTTCTTTCGAGCCTCTGGTAGATGGTGATCAGAAGGCCTCTTTGGCCAGTCTTTCTCCATAGCTCCACCAGTTCAGACACTCAGAGGGCTCCCTTGCCTGGGGTCCTTCTCTGTTGTTCAGTGCATCAGGCACATAGAGGCTGGGGTCCTACTCTGTAGACTGGTGAGTCAGGCACTTAAACAGTCACCCTGGGTGGCGTCCTACTCTAGTTCGGGTGCATCAGGCGCTTGATGGGCCATTCTCTCTATTGTTCATCTGCCCATGCTGGCTGTGGAGAGAGGCTATGGTGATGGCTCTACCCCCGACACGTGACTCAGTAGTATTGCCTTGCTTCCACGGCTGCCTGGCTTTCCTCCACAGTTACGATCTCCTCCCTCACATCCCCTCAGTCCATCTGTCTGCAGTCAACAGCAGCCCTTGTCCTGGGACTGCTCCACAATCCCTAAGTTCCAGCTCCCAGCCGCTGTACCTTCTAGGGGACCTGCGTCCTTGTCCGGGATACATATGGCTGCGGCAAGGACTGTCTGATTATCATTGCATTTAGGCTGCCACAGATCAGCTGTTTCACTCTTATAAATATTGCTCCTCTGTTTCAGACAATTGCCCCAATGTGTGGATTGGACCCCTGCTTCAGTTCCCCCACCCTCTGTCGGCAGGTCCAGTCCTACTAACATTCCTGTTTTTCCGCATAGTTTTTGCATCCTACTGAGTTTTTGTGTGGTTCTATATATTCTTTTCTGGTGGTCAGGTACTCCTGTCTGCTCTCAGGTGGTGTTCCGCACACACTCCTGTGTTTGAAGGTGTATTCCTGATGTATCTGTGGGAGAGAGATGTACTCCACATCCACCTACTCCTCCACTATCTTGTTCTCTCTTCCTAATTGCCTTCTTATAATCAAAGACAACCCTTGAAATTCAAAATATTCTATGACTTTTCATACTTCAATATTAATAAAATAAAAAGTTTCACACTGTTAGGCTTGTTTTGGATAGGTTATAAGATTAACATCATTAATGTAAGATCATTTTAATCAGGAGTCAGCAAACCATGGCCCTCAAGTCAAATCCAGTCAGTCACCTGTTTTGATAAATAAAATTTTATTGGAACACAGATACGTTCCTTTATTTGTGTATTGTCTACAGCTGCTTTCACAGTGTACCACCAGTGTTGATTATTTCAGCAGAGACAGTGTGTTCTCCAAAGCCTAAAATGTTGGCTAGCTGACTCTTCACAGAAAAGGTGGTGACCCCTGATTTCAGTAATTATCATTCACCTTCATTATTTTCTTTGTTCAGATACAGATTGAGAGGCACTTGAACGCTTGTGTAAGTGTTAAATTATACTTTTAATTCGCTGAGGAGCTAACTACTTAAATCCAATAAAGTAAGCGGTTTTCTTATAATGTGGATATAATCACAACAATGAATCTAATCTGCAAATAAAGATTTTGTCCTTTTTTACCAGTGAGATATATAGATAGAAGACAGAATAGGATAGATAGAAGATTAAATAAGGGGTTAATTTTTCTTTCTATACTTTCTATCTGATTGGATTTAATCCTTCCAAAGCATTTTTTCTCTTTTTATTGAGAGCCAACTCTGACTTTAACTGTGTATGGAAGTGTTTGGAGCCCTAAGCTTTACAAGAGACTCTGCAGTATAACCCATCCTTGATCCTTAAGACTCTATCCAGAGGCCAGGTGGCCAGGGAACCACCTGGTCAAGGAACCTTTTCCCAAAACGAGTTTAAGTATTCCTTCAACTTGATTTCCTCTGGTTGGAGTTCTTTACCTCCCCTCCCTGTTTTCCTTTCTTGTTTTGTTTTTATGTTAAGAATATATCCTGCTTTATATTTGATATCTGGGTAATATTTTACCTCAGGTGGTAATATATGTCATTTGTTGTTTTTCTCGTTAAATCTTTGCAACCATGTTGGTTTTTTTTCGGTTTTCCTTTTTGTTTTTTCTTCTATTTTGTATTAGGGTTGCTATTTTAGTTTTTTTATGAAAATTCTGAATCATATAATGGCTTTCCCTTGTATATACACACTTATTTGCCTTTCCAGACAAACTTTGATTTAATGCCTTTTAGAAAGGGAAATTGTTTATAGTTTTCCTTATGATATAGAAAATGCTAATAGTCTATAAGATTTCTAGAATTTAAATAAGAATAGTACAAATGATAGTTTGTAGTACATTGTAACAGAATTTCTTTTTAACCTTTACCTTGGTCAAGATTTTTTACTAGCTGTCTAGCATTTCCCATCTGCCTCTGTATCTTTCTTACAGTGTATCTGGGGTATAAGGATTCAGATCATTTATTGGATGAGTAAAGACTAAAGGACTAGAGAAGAGAAAATCTTGAAACCTTGATAATATTTGTGTTTTAACTTGAGAATTCTATAATTGTAAATGGAATTAGGTTTTCCATTTATTTGAAAAGTCTCATGAGTCTGGTCCATTATTTTGAGCATTGTTTAACAGTAGTTTTGAGAAGTTTTCTTTAAAAAATTAGATTTAAATAAAGTTATGTATGATTTTAAATTTAATTTATTGCACAATTTATTGTCTGCTATTGTCTACTCTGTCTGCTAGTGAATATACTGTACTTTAATATAAGCTAGAACAAAGCAATAAAAAAAACATCCATTTTTGGAAAGTTTCACTTGTTCTGCATCAGGGCCTTTCCTGGCCACTTATCATTGTAGAAAATCCCCTCCTTGGCACTTAGGTTAACTGACTAACTGTGTGCTGCCACAGTGCAGTGTAACACAAGAAATACTGATTTCCAATCTAGCCTTTTATTGGAAGACTGTGAAGAAGCTTTTCTGAAAAACCCTGAAGGCAAACCACGATTAATTTATCATCGTTTGGAGGATGGGAAAGTCAGTTCTGACTCTGTCCAACAACTGATTGATCAAGTTTCTAACCTGAACAAGACCAGCAAAGCCAAGGTAAAATTCATAGGTTGTTTTTAAGAACATGCTTGGTAGAGCAGTGTGCTGGGACAAAGGCCATGAGGTGGGAGTGAGCCTGGCATGTTTGACGGAAGGAAGGAAGCTAGTATGGCTGGAGCAGAGTGAGTGAGGGGGATGTGAGTAGGAGAGGTCACAGGGGGCCAATCCTGAAAAATCTCTGTTTTTCTCACCTAGAGCGAGGTGGGGAGCCATTGAAGGACTTTAACCAAAGAGGAAGAAATGCTGTTGTGACAAGGCTGTCTTGGGCTGCTGCGTTGAGAACTGACTGTAGTTTGAAGGGAGGGTAGTGAAGGGGGACAGAGCCGGCGAGCTCCTGCTGTTATCCAGATGAGAGATGCTGGTGGCTCAGACCAGAGGATGTGATGAGAAGTGGTAGGATTCTGGGTAAATTTTGACAGAGTCAATAGATTTCCTAACAGATTAGCTGTGGACTATGAGAACAAGACATGAATAGTGATATATACCTTAAAAGTGTATGATATGTAAGTGGACAAATCAGAATCATTACTGTGCTTTTTTCTCAAGCCTGGAGTCCTTCTATCTATTATTGGCCAAGGATCAGGGTAAGGAAGAGCCTTTTCCTGGTAACCCTTTCTGAGGGTACTGGGAAAAGCCAAAAACTGATGATGAGTAGGAGAAGGATTTGATCATCCCTTTTGATGCAAAGCAGAATGTATTTTAGAATAGAGATTACAGGCTTTGCATTACTGCATGCTGAGATAACTTGGTAAATGTTTATAGTTAATGCTGCTGCTGCTTAGTTGCATCAGTCGTGTCCGACTCTGTGCAACCCCATGGACTGCGCCTACCAGGCTCCTCTGTCCATGAGATTTTCCAGGCAGGAGTACTGGAGTGGGTTGCCATTGCCTTCTCCTATAGTTAATGATAATACAATTAAACAACTCTAGGGTTTTGATAAAGTTTCTGTTTCTGTATGTCCAGCCAGAAAATAAGATCAAATGTGAATACAAGCATTTTTCTTGAGGTCAGCATAACACAGTGAAGAGTCAAAGAAAAAACGAGTACATTTTTACTATAGTTAATCTCCAGAGCCATTTCATCCTGTTTTAATTATTTTAGTACCAGCCTATGTTACTAGGGAAGATGCCACAGGGAAGATACTTATTCTATAGATACTGCTTTTAAAAATTAGTATACCACAGGTTGAATTTTTTCATATAGGAGTCACAATCTCTCTACTATGATTATAAATTTAAATGTAGGCTAAACTTCTTTGCTTTGTTTTGTAGAATTGTAGCTTTACTGGCATAAAGATGGATTTTGAATGTTATATATATTGAATGGTACAGAAATACGTAAGATGAAATTAGCCATTTAATTGTTTAAGAAAGAAAAAAGAACCATGCCATTTATTCAGGACATCAAGAGAAGGGACATTCAGCAGAGTGATTAAAACAATAAAGGCTGATATTTGGCTTTGCCTAGCTTTGGAATGTTCATAACCCGAAAGGTGAAGTTATTAGCAAGGTATCTACAAGTTTTTACCTGAAACAAAAGGATGCAAATTCAGCCACTGGAGATTTCCTGGAAAAAAGACTGTTTCTTTCACCTGGGGCCAAGCCCCCCAGCCAAACAGGAGGAACTGAGAGTGGCAGTTGTGGGGGTACCTTGTCCTCTGCACCCCCACCTGCTCCCCAGGTGAAGGCGCTCTCAGCCTTGGCACATGGCCCCTTCCCCCACCACTCCTCTGGATCATTCTATAAATAACCCACAGATTTGCTGAGCACCTAGGCCCCAGGTCCACAGAGAAAAGCAGAGGGAGCCCCATTAACTCCCACTAAAGAAAGGCTGGTTCCCCTTGACCACAACCAGGGACCCCCAACCCTTCCACATTTCCTCAGGTTACCCTGATTACCCTTCCAAAACAAACAGGCAGAAAGCAAGCAATATTCAGAGAGGGCTTTTATATGAGGCTATGTGTTGAGGTTGCAGGACAAGAAGAAACAAAAATTATTTCCCCCAAGGCTGTGAGATAAACAGAATCAAGCCAAACTTAGGAATACTTTCCACCCTCTCTGCTCCACATGATAAAATCTGCTTCTCTTTGCAGGCAGAGATGGAGGCTCCATGGCCTCGCAGCACACCCAGGGGCATAGACGCTGCTACAGGGCCCCAGCACATACCATCTCACCTATTCAGTTCCTTAGTAGATTCCTGCTCTCTCTTGTTACAATGATCAGCTGTGTGCATCAGTCCAAACAAAGTGGACTTCCAGTGGTGATACTAGGTCCTGGACAGAGTTTTGGCATCACCAATACCAGTCACTTTTCCAGATGGACACATGAACCCAAAAAAAAAGCATACTTTTTGTTTTATTTGCAACAATGTTCACACAAAATCCCTTGCATGACCTTAGACAAGTTATTTAACTTGCCTCAGTTTCCTCTTCTAGAAAATGGAGAGAATAACAGTGTCTCCCTTATAGGGCTGTGAGGCTAAGTGAGCTATACCCATAGAGCACTTAGAACAGTTTCTGACACATAAGCACTATAAAAATGTTCAGTACTACCTCCTCCACCTACTAGTATTGCTTTTTCTTGTTGTTAAACTTCTTTTTTTTCCCCTCCTAGATCATTGATCACTTGGGAGATCCTGCAGAAGGAGTCTATAAAACCTATATTTATGTAGAAAAGATTATTAAACAGGTAAATGTGCATCCCCTGTAAGATTTCATCTCAAATATCTTGACTGATTTCAATAAAATTGAGTTTTCCAGAGAAAATCACTTGTTTGCTTTTTTTAAAACAATGCCTGGGTTGTGTGCCCTTGTTTCTGGCAAGAGTCCATCCTGTAGTACTGTTGTGACATTCCCAGTACTGTGTATCTGTATCTCACAGCTCAGAAACAATTTGATTCTTTAATACCCATCAGGTATAAAATGGATTACAAAAGTGGTAGGTAAAAAGCAAGGGTTTGAGGGATAATGTTCATCCTGTTCAGTAGAGAGTCTCCTCAGATTATGTGCGCACCTTGAGTTTTTGTAAATAGAAACATTCAAGATGGATTTTACTATCCTCCTAACCATAGAGAGGAGTGAAAACATACCTCTGTGTGTCTGATATCAAAAGTTTCTATGATATCTCAGTATTATCTTGAAACTTGGTATGAGTTAAATGTTTTGCTTGGTATTTACCTGTCTTTATTTTTAACATTAAAAACCATTTAAAATTATGTATCAGCAAAAATGCTAATAATGATAATAAAACCCCCCCACCCATGGAATTTTCTAGGCAAGAGTACTGGAGTGGGTTGCCATTTCCTTCTCCAGGGGATCTTCCAGACGTAGGAATCAAACCTAGGTCTCCCACATTGCAGGCAGATGCTTTACCCTCTGAGCCACCAATGAGTCCCAATAAAAAGAAAAAGTATTCCCTATCCAAGGTAGATGAGGGCCACCTTGAGCCTGTGTGCTGACTATACTGTACAAGGTCTTCACTTCCTTCATTCACTTTTGTGTGTTTTCTCTTGGTGTCCAGGACATCCTGGGCTTTGAAAACACAGACCTGGACACCAAGGATTTGGGCAGTGAAGATTCTATTCCAGAAGAAGATGATTTTGGTGATGTTCTGTGGGACATACATGATGAACAAGAGCAAATGGAAGCTTTTCAGCAAGCTTCAAATTCAGCCCATGAGTTGGGATTTGAGAAAGTAAGCATTTGGTTTATAGTTCCAACAAAAATCAGTTGCACTTAAAAGCTGTATCATAATTGTGGTTTAATCTAATTGTAGTCGAAGTTAAGGACTGTGTTAGTATCTTCCTCATGGCTTAATTATCCATGTTGAGACATGTGCTTAGGTTTGTATGTGAAAAAAAGTGAGATTCAAATATACTTATGAACATCAAACATGTTTAGTTACAGACGGTGCTTGTGTGCAAAGTCACTTCAGTCATGTCTGACTGTTTGCGACCCTAT
Organism: Antilocapra americana; assembly: GCA_007570785.1. Classification (NCBI taxonomy): domain Eukaryota; kingdom Metazoa; phylum Chordata; class Mammalia; order Artiodactyla; family Antilocapridae; genus Antilocapra; species Antilocapra americana. The sequence continues at coordinate 9,596,219 of ML664152.1, read as the reverse complement.
TTTCGTAGCCCACCAGGCTCCTCTGTCCATGGGATTCTTCAGGCAAGAATACTGAAGTGGCTTGCCATGCCTTCCTCCAGGGGATCTTCCCAACCCAGGGATTGAACCCATGTTTTTTATGTCTCCTGCTTTGGCAGATGGGTTCTTTACCACTAGTGCCACCTGGGAAGCCCTAGGATTAGGATTAGGACTAGGATTTATCAACTACATGTTTATTATGCTACCATCTGCAATTCTCTAAGATAGTATACATGGGAAATCTGATAAAAATAGTAAGGCTATCTAGTCTTTCAGTTCCTAGAGGAATCAAAGTATGAAACATCCAGAAAACAAAGCAGAGTAGTTAATGCAATAGGCAGGTCTGTCCTTCAGCGTTTTTAAATATCTAAGCAAATAAATAAGACTAGAAGTGTACAAAGAATCTATCTTCAAGTTTAAAAAGCACTTAATATTTAAAAATTAATAAATGAATATCTTAAAGAATATTACAGTAACTGTCACTAACAGCTATGTTTTTATAGAACTTTTAATGGCTTTTATCATTTAGACTGTGAGTTTTATGTCTTGGTTCCACTGTTTCCTCACTATGGCTTTTGATCAAGCTACTTAGCTCTAAGCTTTGACTTTGTTGTGTATAAAATGAGGATAACTAATAGAACCTACCTCACATGGTTGTTGGCGGGACTAAACCATATCTTGCACGTAAAGCGTTTGACACAGTACCCGTCACATGGTAATGGTAAATTGTTATTTCATAGGGAAGGCAAGATATCACTATTTTGTCACTGAAGATCCTAAGATTCAGATTATAGTCTTCCTATGAGCCTACAGAATATATATATTGCGGATGTAAGATTTTAACCTAGGTCTTCTGGCTATAAATCCTACGCTTTCTTCTGTGGCAAGGAGTCTTAATGTGGGAAACACAGGTCTATAAAAAGGCTTTGTGTACATGCTCAGTAGTATCTGACTCTTTGCTACCCTATCAACTGTGGCCTGCCACGCTCCTCTGTTCATGGGATTCTCCAGGCAAGAATACTGGAGTGGGTTGCCATTTCCTCCTCCAGGGCATCTTCCTGATTCACAGACTGAACCCAGGTCTCCTGAGTCTCCTGCATTGGCAGGCAGATTCTTTACCACTTTAAGCCACCTGGACTTTAGGTGGGGCCATGAACTAAATTGTTAGGTTATTCACCCTAACAATTTATGAGGTTTATGAGGTCATAAATCAATAAGCCCTTTGTTTCTTGCGAAGCATCATTTCTATCAAAAATATTTGAATTCCTGGGAAATATGATACGACAAACAGAAAAACGGATTGAAAAACTATACTAAGTAATTATTTATTGTAATTGCTAGAAATCTCTGTTATCCTAAAGCTCACACAAACTACTTATTACACATTCTTTTGACTCCTCATCAGTTATCATTTACACCACTGGTACACTTAAACATCCTAACCCCCAAGATGACTTTGGAAACTCCTTTATAACAACTGAGATATTGCAGTCTTCTGAGCAAGTTTATTTTCAGCTCTTAACCAGGTTTTCCTATCTGGGGAAGGCCTCGGAAATAAGAACTCTTGGGCTTTGCATAGAATTCACTCAATTTCAAAAAGATCCTAGGTGGCCTGTCCTAACTTGATTCTCTGTAGCAGATTCGGTGACTCCAAGGCCTCAGATAAGACCTTCTCATTGTTTCTCAGGAATCCCTGGAAACTAAGATGGTCTTCAGAACAGGTGTTCTTCTGACCAGGAGATATAGGATGCCTGCTGATGATTCCCTCAAGGTTTTCTGTGGTTCTTTCCATAGTTGAGGAGCTCAGGGTAATACAGTAGCCTCCCTGCAACATTTTGCAGAACATCTGAATGGTGCAAAGCCCCACAGTGATCTGAAAGGCTGCCCCTCATCCATTAATTTACATTAATACTGTAGCAGAAGAAAGTGGGGCCCATTCTTAGTTCACTCCTTTGGACATATTTAACCAATCATAAAAATAAGCAATTATGAGGGTACTATTGATTAAAAGAGGATTTCATTTTTTCTTGCAGCTTTTCTCCACCGATTTCAGAGGATAATCAGAAATTGACTCTAGTTAGTATTTGAAGAGGCATGTTCTTTCTCGTTACAATTTAAATTCATTTTTATTTCTAGTACTACCAGCGCCTTAATGATCTTGTGGCAGCACCAGCACCAATTCCACCCCTTCTCGTATCTGGAGGACCAGGCTCTGGAAAGTCCCTTCTTTTATCAAAGTGGTATGATGCAGTGCAATTAAATAGTTATTTTTGTCATCATTTGAACTACTGAACTCATTCAGCAAAGTGAATTATTGCATGTCTACCTTCCTGCAGGGCCTGTACTGAAAATTAAAAAAGCAAAAGGAGTAAAATAACAGACTCATGCCCCAAGAAAGATACAACTTGAATGTTAGAAGATACAGAATGAGAAAGGAATAGCATTTGTGATTGTGCACATAAGTTATGTTGTTGTTTAGTCGTTAAGTCTGACTCTTTTGCGACCTCATGGATTGTAGCCTGTCAGGCTCCTCTGTCCATTGGATTTCCCAGACAAGAATAGTGGAGTGGGTTGCCATTTCCTTCTCCAGGGGATCTTCCCAACTTAGGGATCAAACTTGCAACTCTTGAGTCTCCTGCACTGGCTGGCTGGTTCTTTACCACTGAGCCACCAAGGAAGCCCACATAAATTATATAGGTCAGAGTGGTCAATATCAATGTCAGTAACCTCGGATATGCAGGTGACACCATCCTTAGAAAGCGAAGAGGAACTAAAGAGCTTCTTAAATGAAACTGAAAGAGGGAGTGAAAAATCTGGCTTAAAACTCAACATTCAGAAAGCTAAAATCACGGCATCTGGTCCCATCACTTCATGGCAAATAGATGGGGAAACAATGGAAACAGTGACAGACTTTATTTTCTTGGGCTCCAAAATCACTGCAGATGATGGCTGCAGCCACGAAATTAAAGATGCTTGCTCCTTGGAAGAAAAGCTGTGACCAACCTAGACAGCATATTAAAAAGCAGAGACATTACTTTGCCAACAAAGGTCCATCTAGTCAGAGCTATGATTTTTCCAGTAGTCATGTATGGATGTGAGAGTTGGACCATAAAGAAAGCTGAGCACTGAAAAATTGATTCTTTTGAACTGGTGGTGTTGGAAAAGACTTTTGAGAGTCCCTTGGACAGCAAGGAGATCAAGCCAGTCAATCCTAAAGGAAATTTTTCCTGAATATTCATTGCGAGGACTGAAGCTGAAGCTCCAATACTTTGGCCACCTGATTTGAAGAACTGACTCATTGGAAGAGACCCTGATGCTGGGAAAGTTTGAAGGCAGGAGGAGAAGGGGATGACAGAGGATAAGATGGATGGCATCAACAACTCAATGGACATGAGCTTGAGCAAGCTCTGGGAGTTGGTGATTGACAGGGAAGCCTGGCATGCTGCAGTCCGTGGGGTCACAGAGTTGCACTGAGCAGTTGAACTGAACTGAAGGGAGTGGTCAGTGTGACAGGGAATTAGGTGAATTTTAGAGGCATGTACCTTTATTTTCAGTTACTGGGCTCATCTTTAAAGACTGATTGGGATTTAAAATATTTGAAATAAGACAAAGACTATTTAGAGTGAAATAAATCATAAAGAATATCAAAATAAAGGATACTCTTTACTATGAATATAAAACTAGTTCTTTAAATTCTGGACTAAGGTTCATTTAAGCTAATAAATTCTTATTTTAGTTCATCATGTTATTTAAAAACAGAGGTAAAACCATTTTCTTTCATTCATAGTTATTATTTACATTGAGGAGTTACCATATGTTATTTCCTTTTTATTGCCCTTTTATTCAAAGTTATATTTCAAAATATTATTTTTGTACTTACCATAGAAACTTCTTTTTTCCTAGGTTAATGTTCATTTTACTAATATTTTAACCTCAAATGTATAGTGTTTTGATTTACATTAGTCACATCAATTTGTAAGTAAAACGAAGCTATAATTTTAATGGTTTATTTAAAAGAATCTAAAAGTGGAGTAAAAATGGAAATTTCCCATATTAATTCAAAATTAACTGACCATGTAATTACTAACAGGAAGCAATATGCATTGTGAATTCTTTTTTGTTGACAGTAAAGGAGGTTTATCAGTCTTACAAAAGGTCTTTTTCTTTCAGGATACAATTACAACAGAAGAATTCTCCTAACACACTAATTCTTTCTCATTTTGTGGGGAGGCCCATGTCAACCAGCTCAGAGGCTTCCTTGATTATTAAACGACTGACTCTAAAGGTAGAATATATGATTTTTGGAGTTACTACAATTTTTATTTAGATTCAGAAGTTGTCTGGCCTGAGGACCTGATGATAAACTAATTTTCAGTATTAACCCATTTGTTTTGGTTTTGCATAAGGTTAAAAGTATATTCAATGCTATTGGGTCCTTCTGGTGACAATTTTCGCTTAAAATACAGAGATAGAGATATTTCTCACCAGCTGTGATAAAGCGTAGCTACTTTAATTTGTGTGTTCTCACCTTGTAGTTGATGCAGCATTCTTGGTCAGTATCTGCTCTGACATTGGACCCTGCTAAGCTTTTGGAAGAATTTCCACGTTGGCTGGAAAAACTCTCTGCCCGTCATCAAGGCAGCATTATCATCATTATTGATTCTATAGATCAAATTCAGGTATGTTTTCACTTCATAACCTGTTGATACACTCAGAAAGAGACAAAAATATCAGTAATGACAGATGTTTACATCATGTTTGTGAGAAAAAAATGTGTTTTTTTATTTCTGCTTAATTTATAGAGAAAGAAGCATGTGGATAATACAGAAACACACACACACATACATATATATATGCCAGTAGACACTAGTATCTTGTTGGGAAGGACCAACTATATTTTCACAATTAGCAAATATTGTTCTTTTTGACATAGTTTTAGGGGTTTGACATTTCCTTACGTGCCCAGAATCTGGATCAGTGATGATAGTGTTTTGCCACTTGTTCTTCTAATATTCTGAGATAAATAATCCCCAAATAAGATTTTACCCTTAATAATAATGAGAAATATAATGAGAATTCTATTTTAATTGGAAAGCTTTTGAAATATTTGAAATTAATAGATGGAATTTTGTTTTTATATTTTTAAGCAAGTTGAAAAACACATGAAATGGCTGATAGATCCACTGCCTGTGAATGTAAGAGTAATTGTTTCTGTGAATGTAGAAACATGCCCTCCAGCGTGGAGGTAAGCTGCTAACATTAGTTATTTCTGGCTACATGAAATATTTTAAGTAGGAAGAAAGGTTTTTGATACGTGATTATTTCTCATATTTTTCATATAGGTGGGAGTGAGAATAGGGAGAAGTGGATAAATTCAGGAAAAGGATGCTTTGTGAGATGTTAGATCTGAGATGTGAGGGAGAAGACTAGGATGGCCCCCAGGTTTCTGCCTTGAGAAATTAAGTAAATTGTGGTTCCATGAACTAAGATGAGAAATACAAAGGACAGGCAGGTTTGTGGAGGAAAGGTCATGGGTTTTGTTTTCAGACGGGTTTGTTTGAGTTGCTAATTCTAGCTCCAATTGGTGATTTCTGGTAGGCAGTTAAATTTATGGGTGAGGAAAACAAGGGAAGAGCTGGGCCAGGGAAAATAAGACTAGACACCAGCGATCCTGAAATGTAAGTCCAGTACTTAAAAAGGGATGCAGTGGTTGAGCTCTGTGAAGCGGTGCTCCTCAATCTGTTTTTGTCTCCCTACCCCAGGAGACTTTTTAGTAATTTTCTTCCTAATCACCTCCCTACCAATAAATTTTAATATCACACATATACCATATATAAATTCATGAATGTAAACAGATATATATGTATTTGTTGTTCAGTTGCTAAGTCGTGTCCCACTCTTTGCAACCCCATGGACTGCAACACGCCAGGTTTCCCTGTCCTGGACTATCTCCCGGAGTTTGCTCAAACTCATATCCATTGAGTCAGTGATACCATCGAACCATCTCATCCTCTGTCTCCCCCTTCTCCTCTTGCCTTCAATCTTTTCCAGCATCAGGGTCTTTTCCATTGAGTTGGCACTTGCCATCAGGTGGCCAAAGTGTTGGAGCTTCAGCTTTAGCATCAGTCCTTCAATGAATATTCAGGACTGCTTTCCTTTAGGATGGACTGGTTTGATCTCCTTGCTATCCAACGACTCTCAAGAGTCTTCTCTGGCATCACAATTTGAAAGCATCAGTTCTTCAGCACTCACCTTTCTTGCAAAGATTAAAGGTATACTCAGTGCAGTTGGGTCCTTTTGGTGACAATTTTGGTTTAAAATGCAGAGATAGAAATATTTCTCACCAGCTGTGAGAAGCATGACTCATATCCATACATGACTACTGGAAAAAGCATAGCTTTGACTATATGGACCTTTGCTGGCAAAGTGATGTTTCTGCTTTTTAATATGCAGTCTAGGTTTGTCAGTTTTTCTTCCAAGGAGCAAGTGTAATTTTGTGGCTGCAGTCACTGTCCACAGTGATTTTGGAGCCCAAGAAAATAAAACCTGTCACTGTTTCCACTTTTTCCCCAGCTGTTTGCCATGAAGTGATGGGCCCAGATGGTATGATCTTCATTTTTTGAACGTTGAGTATTAAGCCAGCTTTATCACTCTCTTTCACCTTCCTCAAGATGTTCTTTAGTTCCTCTTCACTTTCTGCATTAGGGTGGTGTCATCTGCATATCTGAGGTTATTGATATTTCTCCCAGCAATCTTGATTCCAGCTTGTGAGTCATGCAGCCTGGCATTTTGCATGATGTACTCTGTATATAAGTTAAATAAGCTGGGCGACAGTATATAGACTTGATGTATTCCTTTCCCAATTTTTAATCAATCCGTTGTTCCATGTCCAGTTTTAACTGTTGCTTCTTGACCTGCATACAGGTTTCTCAGGAGGCAGATAAGGTGGTCTGGTATTCCCATCTCTTTAAACATTTTCCACAGTTTGTTGTGATCCACATAGTCAATGGCTTTAGCCTCATCAATGAAACAGAAATAGATGTTATTCTGGAACTCTCTTGCTTTTTCTGTGAGCCAGTGAATGTTGGCAATTTGATCTCTGATTCCTCTGCCTTTTCTAAATCCAGCTTGTACATCTGGAAGTTCTTGGTTCACATACCTACTGTTGAAGCCTAGCTTGAAGGATTTTGAGCATAATCTTGCTAGCATGTGAAATGAGCATAATTTTACAGTAGTTTGAACATTCTTTGGTATTGCCTTTCTTTGGGACTGGAGTGAAAACTGACATATTTCAGTCTTGTGGCCACTGCTGAGTTTTCCAAATTTGCTGGCATACTGAGTGCAGCACTTTAACAGCACCACCCTTTAGGATTTGAACTAGCTAAGCTGAAATTCCATCACCTTCACTAGCTTGATGGGGAGGGGAAATCTTACACTTTTTATGTATAAAGTGCAGATTTGTGTAAGATTTCCCTTCTCCAACAAAGAATTTCAGCACTCCATTGAGAATGGATGTTATAGGGTGATTAAATCTGACTGAATTACAAGTAATGTTTGGTCAAAGACTATGTCTGGCACTATTCCTCATAGGTACCAATACCAATGTTACTTTACTGATCGTATAGAACATAGGACTAGAAATGCTTTACCAGTTTACTGTCAATATATAAGCTTTTATCTTCTAACAGTGTTTGTTGTGATTAATTGCTAAAAGTAATGACATGCATGTTATAACATGTATAAAGAAAATAATTACTTAATATGTTTAACAGAGATTAATTTTATGAAGGTAGTATAAAAATTAATTCTTATAATGAACTTTGATTTGTATTATGGGAAGCTTACAGCTTTGTTGTTTCATTAGAAAACAGTCTCATTTTTTTTTTTCTTCAAATAAAAGGCTGTGGCCTACACTTCATCTTGACCCTTTAAATCCAAAAGATGCAAAATCTATTATAATTGCAGAATGCCACTCTGTAGACATTAAACTGAGTAAAGAGCAGGTAAGTATTTTTAATTTTGCTGCTCTCTTTTACTCTCTGTAGCTTTATTTTAAAAAACACCTTATATGAGACTTTAAATTCAATATAGGAACTCTGTGTGGTTCCAAGGAAAATTGGAATTTAGTTATTTCTTTGTTAAATGTATTCACCCTTCAAACTAATAACAGATATAGAACAAGCAATAAAAAGGACTTTGGTCTTAAGGCTTACTTTACCACATTATATTAAGCAGTATTTTAAAAGTGAAAAAGCATTTGTATGTTGACAGCACTTGTGGTTCACCACAACACGGCAGTGATGCCACTGATGAGGTGGCAGGAACTGTGTTATTTCTGCAGGGACATTTGCTGATGGCTCAGTTGTAAAGGCCACTTAATTCCAGGGTGGTTTTGTATTTTTGTTTTGTTTTGTTTTTTTGGTTAACTGGTACAGGAGAAGAAGCTAGAACGACACTGTCGTTCTGCTACAACCTGCAATGCTCTTTACGTCACTCTTTTCGGCAAAATGATTGCACGGTAAGTGGTAGCTATTTTATGTCATCTTCAGCAGTTTTGTGTTTGCTGCAGAATGCTTCCTCTCTGTGTGAAACGGAACTGATCATTATGCATATCTCTCAGGCCACTAAGATTCTGGTGTTCTAACTGTGATACTGTGACTTGATTGTGATACTGTGACTTGACGTCCATGATAATGTGACCTGACTGAAAATTGCTAGCCCTTGAGTATCAGAACTTGTTGGATATATTTGTCTGGTTTTCATCACACTAACCTTTTCTCAACATGGGGCTGCAGAAGAAGGCCATCTTTGTTCTAAATTGTCACCTTGGGGCCCCTAGTTTTAGGAATGTGAGGAGGCAAATGAGGCATAAAAAATGTTATTTCAAGTGTCTTTCAATATCAGTAGATAGGTATACTGGTAGGAATTTTTTTTTTTCCAGTAGGAATTTTTAACTGTCTGTTTCCACATCCTGATAAACATTTCATCTTAGAGCAGACTTCTATTTTAAACATTTGTTTGTAATGTGCCTTTATATAAGCAGTAGAGAGTTTTACTACTTTTACTTCTTCAAGACAGCCTCACCTTACTTTGTTTGCAACCAGAGGTTAAGAAATAAAAGACTAATACTTGTTTTGGTATTTATCAGAGTAGGTTGTAATTCTAGCAAAATTCATATTGTGGACACTGAATCTAGTACTGTTGTCTCTCAATTCCACATTCGCACCAAATTTGAAATGAAAAAAATCTGCCAACACTTTGAATTGCCTGTGATATTTTCACTGACTCCTCCCACTGTCCCCAGAGTTGTGGCAGTGAATCTGAGAACATCAGTGGCTTGCATAAGTACAATTCAAAAGTGTTAAGTTATGCATTTTGTATTTTTTGAAGTAGTCTCTTTTAAGAGGGACTATGGACCATTTTTTGTTTTTTCACTGTTCTTTACATATTAAAAAAAGAAATTACTGGTATATATCATGTAATGTTTTAAAACAAACCCTATCTACGGTTTTCTTTAAGCTGATGTTTTCCAAATTGTGGCTCTATTTGTTTAAATTTAGTTTGCATGGCTAACTAATAATACTTATTTGTAATTCTTTTCTTGCTTCCTGTATGTAGGTGGCATGCATCTAGATGTACCATGTCTTATTTTTATGTTCCATAGTGTGCAGTAATTACTTGATACATAGTTAAGTCCCAGCATGCTTATTGCATTGAATAAATGCAATACTAAAATAACTCTGATGATTCTAGCAGCCCCATAAAACTAATGTTTTCCTGGCCCATGTTTTATCAAATTGCTCTTGTTACCAGTTGAATAGTATAAAAAAAAGATAAAGTAGAGCATTATTTTTATTTACCCCCAATTATTCAGTTGTTGGCATACTGTAAGAAATTAAATTTGTTCTCAATTCCAACAGTGCTGGGAGAGCAGGCAATTTAGATAAAATCCTCCTTCAGTGTTTCCAGTGCCAAGATACTGTTTCATTATATAGACTTGTTCTGCAATCTATCCAGGAGTCCATGGCAAATGATACAGATAAAGAACTAATGAAACAGGTAAAATGTAATAAACTTATAAAGGGAAGATTATTTTGCCATGTTTGCATTGTGTGTGAATTGAAGTAAATGGTAAATCCTTGTAATGTTAAATATGTTTCAAGCATATACTATATCCACTGCCATAGTGTGCTTATGGCCAGAAGTGATATCTGAAGGACTCTTCATTTACCTGATTATCATGGAGATTTTTAATGTTTTCATGCTTCTTGGCTATTCTTGTTTTGTCTTCTGTGAATTGCTGGGTCAGGTCCTTTACCCATTTTTTAACTGAGTTGACTTTTTCATATTGATCTTTTAGTTTTTAAAGGTTTTGCATATTGAATACAAATTCTTTATTATAGAGTTTACAAATCAATGTCTTTTCCCTGTTCTTGTGTTTTAACCTTATGACATCATTATACAAAGTTTTGTTTTAATGAAGTCAGATTTATCCACAGTTTCTTTTATGGTTTATGCTTGTTTATCTAATTTTTTAAATCCTTTGCTGTCATAAAAGTGATTTCATATTCCTCCCTTCAAAATATTTTATAATTTTATTCTTCATGTGTAAGTCCTGATTATTCAACTTAGTTTTTGGAAATTTACTAACAACCTTGCTGAGCCCTTATAGTTTTAACCTGGATCCATTTTTATGTTTATTTCTCAGCTTGGGGGGGTTCCTGTGGGTTGGACTTTTCATTCTACCTCTAAGCCCACAAACTTCCTTGTCTTCTTGTTCTGCTATCTATCTATCTAAATTTTCAGTTCCTATTTGTTTGGGACACTTGGCAGATTTCCCTTTCTTTTCTGAAAATTCAATTATGATTTTAGAAATGTTTTGTTACTTGTTGTTATCTGATATTAAGAGGCATTTATACTAAGAGGGTTGTTTTCTTCACCATCCTCTCAGAATTGGAACTCTATCATTAGTTTTATTAATACATTTCCTGCAGTTTTAATTTCACTGAACTTTTTCTATATGTATGTTATCTTTGGCATGCTAGATTTTATACATACACTGTCTTAATTAGTGTCTTTTGAAAAGTATGTTTTAAGAAATCTGTGTCTTGGTTTATCAAACCACTTGAATAATAAATTTGAATAAATTAATAAGCTTAAAAGAATTATGGACATTTTAATGGCTATTAGTTAACATAATCTAATAGTTAAAATTCTATTCGTTAAAATAATCTAATCTAATAATTAGATTATTAGTATAATCACTGTTAACTTATTTTATCTACCTAGATTCTCTGCCTTGTAAATATTAGTCACAATGGTGTGAATGAGTCAGAATTGATGGAACTCTTTCCTGAGATGTCCTGGACTGTCTTGACCTCCCTTATTCACAGTTTACACAAAATGTGTTTGTTGACCTATGGTTGTGGTTTGCTCAAGTTTCAACATCTACAGGTAAATGTTGTCTTAGTAAGGTTTTTTCACTTATTGAAATGTCCACATATCATCGCATATGTATTATGCTATATAATACCATATTATTTCAAATATTTCAATTATAAGACAAAATTGAAATCTCAAATTTGGCATTACAGATATTATTCCAGTGATTTTAGGTTAGATACAAAATTTGGCTAATATTCTTATGAAGTAAATACCTTTATGAAATGGCTATTACTTTAAAAGGTAGTTTTTTCTGAAAGAGAAAAAAGTTTTTTCAATTTTATGTTTCATTGTATTGTTGGTATATTATACATGTTTTAAGAGCTTGGACTCTGTCACTCTTCCTCAATTCACAGCCCAGCTCTTTACAGCTTAATGTAACCCTGGGCAAGTTCTCTGAGCCTTGGGCAGATGTTTTCAGCTTACTTCAGGAGTTGTGAAGATAATTAATTGAGGTGGTGAATAATTAATTTGTCCTGGTGAAGTCCTAAACATGATTTCTAGCACATAGTAAATCCTTCCCTCCCCAACTACCCCTTCCCCTCGGAAAATACAAATCTGTTTTCTATGTCTGTGATTCTATTTCATAGATATGTTCATTTGTGTCATATTTTAGATTCCACATATAAGTGGTAACCATACAGTTTGTCTTACTCTTTCTGATTTCGCTTAGTATGATAATCACTAGGTCCATCCATGCTGCATTTTAATTCTTTTATTTATGGCTGAATAAATATTCCATTATATATATGTACCATGTATTTTTTATCTATTCTCCTAGTGATGGACATTTAGGTTTTTTCCATGTCTTGGCAATTGTATATAGAACTGCCATGAACACAGTAGTACATGTATCTTTTTGTATTATAGTTTTTTCTAGATATATGCCAAGAGTGGAATTGTCAAATCTTACCATTACTCTATTCTTTTTTTTTTTTTTTTTTTACAGTCCAGGTCTTTATTTTTACATCCATCAGGCCATGAATTCATAGGGAATGGGCTCTAACAGTTCAGGTTCCTTTCCATTGGTTCTTACGAAGTGTGCTTCTCTGGGTGGAGGAGGCTGGCACTTCAGCTGAACCCAAGTCCCTTTCTCTTTGGCTTCCTTCTTTTTCTGATCATTTTCCCTCACACGTTTCAGGAAGCTATCTCAGCTCTTAGAGTACTTAATATGCTCAATACGCACATTAATTCTCTTGGCAAGAATCTTGCCCTTAACTTGTTTATTTACAATGATGCCAACAGCATGCTGGGTAACATTGTAGACTCTCCCAGTTTTGCCATGATAACATTTGTGGGGCATTTTGAACAGTACCCATTCCCTTGATATCTACAATATCACCCTTCTTGTAGATTCGCATGTATGTGGCCAAAGGGACAACTCCATGTTTTCTAAAAGGCCTGGAGAACATGTAGCGGGTGCCCCTCCTCTTTCCCTTTGTGTTAGTCATTTTGGTGAATTAGCCTGAAGGGCCGAGAGAGAGACGGGAAGCGGCAGGAGCCACACGTGGGCCTTTACCTGGAAGATCTATTTTTAGATTTTTAAGACACCTCCATGCTGTTTTCCATAGTGGCTGTACCAATGTACATCCCTACCAGCAATATAGGAGGGTTCCCTTTTCTCTACACCCTTTCCAACATTTGTTATTTATAGACTTTAATGATGGCCATTCTGACTGGTGTGAGATAGTATCTCACTGTAGTTTCAATTTACATTTCTCTGAAAATTAGCAATGATGAGTATCTTGTCATATGCCTATTCACCATCTATATGTCTTCTTTGGAGATATATCTACTCAGGTCTTCTGCTCATTTCTTGATTGGGTTGTTTGGTTTTTTGTTATTGAGTTGTACGAGCTGTTGGTATATTTTGGAAACTTAACCTCTGTTGGTTACATCATTTGCAAATATATTCTCCCTGTCTTTTTTTGTTTGTTTGTTTATGGTTTCCTTTGCTGTACAGAAGTTTATAAATTTGATTAAGCCCTGTCGGTTTAGTTTTGCTTTAATTTTTATTGCCTTGGGTGACTGACCAAAGGAAATATTGGTACAGTTTATGTCAGAGAATGTTCTCTGACAGACCTAAGTTCTCTTCTATGAGTTTTATGGTGTCATGTCTTATATTTAAGTCTTTAAGTCATTTTGAGTTTGTTTTTGTGTATGGTGAGAGTATGTGTTCTAACTTCACTGATTTACATGCAGCTGTAGAGCTTTCCTAACACCACTTGCTGAAGAGACTGTCCTTTCTCCACTGTATATTCTTGCTTCCTTTGTTGAAAATTGACAGTACGTGTGTGTGTTTTTCTTGGCTATTTTGTTCCATTGATCCATAGGTCTGTTTTTGTGCCAATACCATACTGTTTTGATTGCTATAGCTTTGCAGTATTGTCTGAAGTCTTGGGGAGGTTATGCCTCCTGCTTTGTTCTTTTTCCAAAGGATTGCTTTGGCAATTCTGTGTCTTTTATGGTTCCATTTAAGTTTTAGGATCATTTGTTCTAGTTCTGTGAAACATGTCATGGGTAATTTGGTAGGGACCACATTAAGTCTGTAGTTGGCTTTGGGTGCTATGTCCATTTTAACAGTATTAATTCTTCCAACCCAAGAGCATGGGCTATCTTCTATTTTTTTGAATCATATTCAGTTTCCTTTTTTAATGTTTTATAGCTGTCAGCATATAAGTCTTTCACCTCCTTGGTAAGGTTTACTCCTAAGTATTTTATTTTCTGATATGACTTTAAAAAGAATGTTTTTTTTACATACTCTAATATTTCATTGTTTAAAGAAATACAACTGATTCCTTTATGTTAATCTTACATCCTACTATCTTCCTGAATTCATTTATCTGTTCTAGTAGTTTTTGTGTGGAGTCTTTAAAGTTTTCTATATGCAGTATCATGTCATCTGCATATAATGACAATTTTAACTCTTCCCTACTGATTTGAATGCCTTTTACTTTTTTGTTTGTTTGATTGCTGTGGCTAGGACTTCAAATACTATGTTGAAGAGAAGTGGGGAAAGTGGGCATCTTTGTCTTCTTCCAGATTTTAGTGAGAAGGCTTTCATCTTTTCACCACTGAGTATTATACTGGCTTTGGGCTTGTCATAAACAGCTTTATTATGCTGAGATATGTTCCCTTTGGATCTACTTTGGTAAGAGTGGATGTTGAATTTTCTCAAATACTTTTTCTGCCTTTATTGAGATGATCATGTGTTGTTTTTTCTTTTGTTGATGTGGTATACCACATTAATTAGTTTGTGTGTATTAAATCATCCTTATGACTCTGGAATGAATCCACCTTAGTTGTGGTGTATGCTCTTTTTTATGTCATTGAATTCGGTTTGTTAATATGTTGCTGAGAATTTTTGCAACTATATTAATCAAAGATGGCCTATAATTTTCTTTTTCAGAAGTGTCTGGTGTGGTATCAAGGTGATGGTGGCTTCATAGAGTTTCTTTGGGAATGTACCTTTCTCTTCAGTCTTTCAGAGGAGTTTAGGAAAGATTGGTATAAGTTCTTCTTTGTATGTTTGGTAGAATTCACTTGTGAAGCCATCTGGCCTTAGACTTCTGTTTGTAAGAAGTTTATAAATTACAGATTCTATTTTACTTCGAGTTATTGGTCTGTTCAAGTTATTTATTTCTTCTTGATTCAGTTTTGCTGGGTTGTATGTTTCTAGAAAGTTGTCCATTTCTTCCAAGTTGTTGAATTTGTTGACATATAATTGTTCCTAGTATTCTCTTATGGCCCTCATACCAAAAAATATTGAGTCCACACAGGCTACACAGGGATGCTCCCACATAAAAATGGGCCTCCAAGAAACAGTAGATAACTTGTTTCTCCTAAATCAATAAAGAGAAATATAAGTAAAATGAAGCAGAGGAACCACTCTCAATTAAAAGATCAAGAGAATTCCCCTGAAAGAACAAACAATGAGACAGACTTCTTCAGTCTAATAGACACTGAGACAATAAGATAATGAAAATACTGAAGGAATTAAAAAGGACTATTCCTAGAAATGTAGGTTACTGTAAAAAGAGACTTAGAAACTATAAGGAGGAGCCAAGAAAAATTACAAATTCACTTGCTGAAATGAAAGCTGAGGTGAAGGCAATGAATAGCAGAATAAATAATGCAGAAGAACAAATAAGTGATCTGGAAGATAGAATAATGGAAATCACCCTATCAGATCAGCAGACAGAAAACCAAATGAATTAAAAAAAAAAAAAGAAAGCAATATAAGAGACCTATGGCATACTATAAAAGCATGTCAGTCTATACATAATAGGGACCCCAGAAGGAGAAGAAAGACAAAAGAGGGATTGAAAATATATTTGAAGAAGTTATGCCTGAAGATTTCCCAAACCTAAAGAAAGAAACATATCCAGGTACAGGAGGCACAGAGGGTCCCAAACAAGATAAACCCAAACAGACCTATATCAATACATACTATAATAAAAATGGCAAAAGTTAAACATACGAAGGCAAGAGAATAAGAGGGTGATAGAAGGTGAGATAGCTGGATGGCATCACTGACTCAGTGGACATGAGTCTGAACAAACCCTGGGAAATAGTGAAGGACGGGGAAGCCTGGCATGCTGCACTTCATGTGGTCACAGAGTCAGACATGACAGCAACTGAGTAACAACAAAATACAAAGAGAAGATACTAAAGGAAGCAAGAGAAAAACAAAGAGCTAATTATAAGGGAATCCCCATAAGGCTATCGGCTGATTTCTCTACAGAAACATTACAGGCCAGAATAGAATGACAAAATATATTCAAAGTCCTAAAACAGAAGAATCTGTAACCTAGGATACTCTACCCTCCAAGATTATCATTTAGAATTTTTCAAATGCACAAAAACTAAAAGAAAACAGCAATACTCAACTCATCCTAAAGGAAATATTGAAAGGTCTTATCTAAATAGGAGAGAAGTAAGAATCAATAGGGAAGAGAAAACCATAATTGGAAAGTAAATCATTTAAATAAGCTGGTTGTTGTTTAGTCACAAAGTCATATCCGACTCTTCTGCCATCTCATTGACTATAGCCCACCAGGCTCCTCTGTCCATGGATTTCCCAGGCAAGAATACAGCAGTGGATTGCCATTTCCTTCTCCAGGGGATCTTCCCGACCCAGGGATTGAACCTGCATCTCCTGCACTGGCAGGCAAATTTACCACTGAACCACCGGGTACACAGATATTTAAAAATTTCTGTGAAAGTGATGATAACCACAACAAACAGCAAAAGGACAAACATGAAGATATAAAAGAGGACATCCAGATCATAAAATGTGGGGGACAAGCATAAGAAAATGTAGATTTTTTTTCCCTAGAATGTGTTTGAGCCATATAACTACCAGTCTAAGGCAAGCAGATAGAGGAAGGGAGTTAGCATACATGAAACATACGGTAACCACAAATCAAAAACATATAATAGATATACAAAACCCAAAAAGAAGAGAACATAAGCATAATGCAAAAGAAAATCATCAAACCCCAAAAGGAAAAACAAAAAGAAAGGAACAAAGAAGAAATAGAAAATCATGGAAAAACATGATTTAAAATAGCAATAAATACATTTCTAGTAATAATTACTTTAAATGTCAATGGACTAGATGCTCAAATCAAAAGACACATAGTAGCAGAAAGGATTAAAAAAAAAGAGTCTAGAATATGCTGCCTACAAGAGACTCATGTTAGGGCAAAGGATACACATAGATTGAAAGTGAGAGGATGGAAAAAACCATTTCAAGCAAATGGAAATGACAAGAAAGCAGGGGTTACAATATTCATATCAGACAAAATAGACTTTAAGTCAAAGGCTTAAAGAGAGATAAAGACGGATACTATATTATGATAAAAGGATCAATACAAGGAGATGATATTACACTCATCAACATATTCAGTCAGTATAGGAGCAACTAAATACATAAAACAAATATAGACATAAAGGGATAAACTGATGGGAATACAATAATGGTAGGAGACTTTAACACTTGACTCACATCAATGGACAGATCTTTGAGACAGAAAATCAGTAAAGCAACAGACAGCCAAAATGATACAATATAATAGACTTAGTTGATATTTTCAAGACATTACATCAAAAATAGCAGAATACACATTCTGTTCAAGTGCACATGGAACATTCTCTAGGATTGAGCACTGTGTGTGTGTGTGTGTTCAGTCCTGTCCAATTCTTTACAACCCCCTGGACTGTAGCCCACCAGACCCTTCTGTCCATGGAATTTTCCAGGCAAGAATACAGGAGTGAGTTGCCATCCCCTTTTCCAGGGTATCTTCCCTTGAACCCATATCTCTTAAGTCTCTTGCATTAGCAGGAGGGTTCTTTACCACTAATGCCACCTGGGAAGCCCTTCGATGCCATGGTTAATTTATATATGTAAACAAATGTAAATAAAGTCTTTCATCTGAGTATGCTGTGTTACATGTAGGTGTGGGATATTTGTAATTTCACAGGCTTCTCTTTCTCCTTTGTAGTATTACTGTATCACTTAAATATAGTTTGCTGTTTTTAGTACTTTTGTAGTCCATTTCAGATTTTTAATGTATTCACTTAAAGTTTGAATTGTATTATATTTTGAGTTCTAACAGGAATTCTCATGTCAGTTGTCACATAAATATATACTTAATTTTTAAATATTCTAATGCTATTTCTATTATACATCTATAAATTGAAATAATTATAAATTTCATTTTAAAAATTCATTGTTAGATGTACACTGACTTACAGAAAATAGACTAATATTTTGTCATTTTCTCCATAGGCTTGGGAAACAGTGAGACTAGAATACATGGAAGGCCCCACCATTATTGCTTCATATAGACAAAAGCTAACCAACTATTTTACTATGCAGCTAAGGTATTACAAATGTCCATTTTGTTGTTCTTAGCTTCTGCAACACACTGTACCTCTGTGTTCTTATTTTTTTGTTTCTTAGAATAACTTAATGCATAAAAATTTACTCATTATTTTAAAGGTTAAGTCCTCTCCTGTTAATGCCAAAAGAACAAAATATAATTATGCAAGTCAGTCTTTTAATATTATGCTGAAGATTTAAGTGAAATCAATGCAGGATCATTTTATTATTTTTATTTTATCTAGTTAAATAATTTAAGTAGTTTAAAAATATGTGTCTGTAAATACCTGGGTGTGTACAGTTGTATCCATTAATGGATTTTTTTGATAATTCAATTTGTGTCCATTGATGGTTTCTTTAATAGTTCAATGCCTACGCTTTACGTATAGGAAAACACCTATAGAGTTTGATCAGTGGTCCTGAATATCACTTTATTTCCATAGTTAGGTTCATAAAGTTGCTGATTTTTACCTAATTTCTCAGTATTAGATTATTCATAGAATCAGGGATAGGATATATATCAAATATATATCTCCTCCTTTAACATCTGCCAGTAGTCTTTAGAAGCAATCTCATTGTGGGATTGAATGAGTACTACTGAATGTTGTCCCTTCTCTTCTAATAGTCAGGACCGAGTGACTTGGAGGAGTGCAGATGAACTGCCTTGGCTTTTCCAGCAGCAGGGAAGTAAACAGAAGCTGCATGATTGTCTTCTTAACCTCTTTGTGTCTCAAAACCTTTATAAAAGGTAAAAAAACCTTATTTGTAGGACATCTTTCCCCAGAAAAACAGATTCAAACAGTTGTTCAGTGTAACAGGGGAAAATGGCATTCTTCATTTAAAAATTAGTCTACTTTCAGTGGTAACCGAAATATAAAACAATGTGGGAGAAATTTTAATACAGTTTGCAAATTGCCACATCTACTTTTTCTAAGAGGTAAACAGAAAAGATGCTGTGCTGTGCTGAGTCACTCAGCATGTCTGACTCTGTAACCTCATGGACTGTAGCCCACGAGGCTCCTCTGTCCATGGGTATTCCCAGGCAAGCATACTCAAGTGGGTTGCCATGCCTTTCTCCAGGGGATCTTCCCAACCCAGGGATTGAACCAAAGTCTCCCACATTGCAGGCAGATTCTTTTCCATCTGTGCCACCAAGGAAGCCCAAACAAAAAAGATTTGTTTTTATAAAATCAGAGCTGGAATGCTCTTGAGATAGCTTTGTGTCTTAATCTTTCACTGAAGCAGGTTTAAATCTAGACCACCCAGAGAGGTGGTTCATGATGTCTACCTCTTAGAGCATCCAAGTATTTTAAAGTATAGCCTTCAAACCAGACTTTGGGCTCTTCATAGGATCTGACTGGTGTCAGAATTTAAAGAAAGGATTACCCTTTTTTTATAAAATCTTTTTAAAGTTTTCATTCTATCTTTTTGGCTGTGCCATGCAGCATGTGGGATCTTCTTTCTCTTACCAGAGGTCAGACCCACTCCCCGTGCAGTGGAAGCACCAAGTCTTAACCACTGGCCCACCAGGAAAACCCTTCATGTCTCGTTGTTATCTCCTGCTGTGTCTGAATTCGCCTCTTGAAGAATCACATTTTTATGAGCCAACCTTCTGACCTCTAAGCCCCACCTCTGTCTCACCTAGAAATTTAGACAGTTCTCATAACTTAGCTGCATAATTTGTTTTGTTCCTTAATGATCTCTCTCAAATTTCTTCGTTGCAGCTCATAAATTATTTCTGATCTCCATCCACTTTTTCATGATTTGAAATGAGAATCATCCTTTAGTTTAACAGCTCTCCATCCTACTTAATACCATCCACAGATGAACAAGCTTACTTTTATCATTCCATTCCTTGATGAAAATTCTGACAACTTGCCTGTGCTTTGCTTCTTCTGTTCTTATTTCCATCATTTAAAATAATTTTGGGGTGAGCTCAGCAGTTGACTGCATATCATAAAAAGTCTAAACAGGATTCTCACAGGGTTCCATTGGTGAATAAGCATAATGGCATTAATGGTAACAGCCAACACTATGGAGTACTTGCTACATGCTGTAATCTCCTTAAAAGCAACACTTGAGGCAGGGGATGTCGGTGTGCTCCTTCTGCAGTCAAGAATGATGAGGTAAGGGAGAACACAGCTAGAGTGCTGTGGACCCAGATGGCAGGCCCAGTTTATACCTTTACCTCACTACACTGGACTGGCCCCCTAATACACTGTCAGTAGCTTGATATGAATCTGTGGCATCTTCACTCAGTAGTGGGGCTTAACGTTTCTTTTTCATTATATTACTGTTATTTGTTGAAACAGAGGACATTTTGCTGAGTTGCTGAGTTATTGGCAGTTTGTTGGCAAAGACAAAAGCGCAATGGCAGCAGAATACTTTGATTCATTGAAGCAGTATGAGAAAAACTGTGAAGGTGAAGAGAGCATGGTTTGCTTAGCTGACCTTTATGAAACCCTGGGGCGATTTCTCAAGGATCTAGGCCTTCTCAGTCAGGTAACTTCAGCAGGGAGTTGGAGACTGTGGGTTTTCAAGTTTACTCTTTTCTCCTTCCTAGGAATTGATGTAGCTTTCATTTGTTGTGCTCATCAGATGGCAAATCTTACAGGATTTCACTGACACTAATTGCTCTTTAACCTTTCTCTTCCCCAGGCTGTTGTGCCTTTGCAGAGGTCTCTGGAAATTCGAGAAACAGCTTTAGATCCAGATCACCCACAAGTAGCTCAGTCTCTCCACCAGCTCGCAAGCGTGTATGTGCAGTGGAAGAAGTTTGGCAACGCAGAACAACTGTATAAGCAGGCATTGGAAATCTCAGAAAATGCCTATGGTTCAGACCATCCACATATTGCTCGAGAACTTGAGGCACTGGCAACTTTGTACCAGAAACAAGATAAGTAAGATTTCAATTAGTAATTCTCTGGTTTTTTTGACAGGGAATTACAGTTCTTAATGTACTTATGTGGGAAGCATTGTTTGGTGGCTGTGTACTTTTCTTTATCCCGTACTTTCCTTATCCTATGTTCTTTTGAATGCACTATATTCCAATATTATTCTTGGTCTGGGTCTTCATGGGGTAAACAGAAAATTAGAACTGCAAGGTTCATCTCTGTTTCAAGATGTGTGAAGGACAGAGCATAGACTTTGGAGTCATACAGCTGGATGTGAAAATGAGCTCCTTTGCTGACTGGCTTTGTAATATTGAGTACTACTGAATCGGGGGCAGCAAACCATCACCCACATGCCAAGTCCAAAAGGTCCCCTGTTTTGGACCTAAGGTTGTAGTGGAACACAGCCATAGTTTTTTTCACTTACATATTGTCTGTGGCTGCTTTCATGCTTCAACAGTAGCTTTATAGTTTCAACAGAGATCACATAACCCACAAAGGCAAAAATGTTTACTATCTAGCAGTTTACAGAAGTTTGATCCCTAGTATAATACGTCCTCTTAAAGGTATCTCTTCTCTATCTGAAATCATTTCTTTTGCTCATTCATAAGTGACACATATTGGAATTTTTTCTTTTAACTTCTAAAAATATTGTTTCACACAGATTTTGTGTGAATTTCACATTTCTATGTGACCAAACATTAGCTGATATAGCAAACTAAAGTTCTGAATTTTCATTTAATTAGATTGCCTTTTAGAGATTGCCCTTTAAACTCAAAATGAATTTAATCAGCTGAAAAATAGTTAAAATGTCAGCTAGTCGGAAGACTTGTTCTTTTAGTTGCTAAGTCATGTCTGAGTCTTTTGTGACCCCATGGACTGTATCTCGCCAGGCTCCTCTGTGCATGGGATTTCCCAGACAAGAACACTGGAGTGGGTTGCCATTTCCTTCTCCAGGGATCCATTTTCCTTCTCCTGACTCAGGGATTGAACCTGCATCTCATGCATAGGCAGGCAGATTCTTTATCACTGAGTCCCATGGAAGCCTACTTGGAGGACTAGATTTATTAGATTTTGTTTTGTGGGAGTTTCTGCTTAAGATTTTTCATTCTATATGACTATCTCTTCTAGAAATAATGTTGTATTTAATTAGCAAAAAAAAGCTTTACATTGGTGCTTTCGTTTCACTGAAGTATGACATTTTGGACATGTTGCTTTCCTTTGACTTACTTTTTTTTTTTTTAAGATATGAACAAGCTGAACATTTTAGGAAAAAATCGTTTAAAATTCGTCAGAAAGCTGCAAGGAGAAAAGGCAATTTGGTAATGACAGATTTCTTTTGGGTGTGTTTTGAACAAAAAGGAAAAGAACATCTCCGTATCATAATGTAGATGGATAAACCTCACATATTTAAGAACTTTTTATTTTAAATTGATTTCTAGGGAAGTACTGATTAGTATTTTCTGATTTAAAAAACATGTTTAAATATTGGTATCACTGAGAAGTACAAATTAGTGGAACTATGTATCTTGGTAATCATTTTACACTATATACATATGTCATATCATCATGTTGTACAATTTAAATTTACACAGTGTTATATGTCAATTATATCTCAATAAAGCTGGGGAATTTTTTTTAAATTTTTAAAAAGTAGAACTGTATAATTCAAAGATTAGATTTTAGTGTGAAGCAATTATACTCCAATAAAAATTAATAAAAACAATACAGGTTAGATTTTAGAAGATGGACTTAAAAGCTGTTTCAATTTTTTAAAGGGCTGGAAAAGAATAAAAGAAATTTAGTAAATATTTAATGTTACATTCAAATGCAAAGAAATTATTATCCTTAAGTGCAAAAAATTTTTCATTTTTCTAAGCTGCTAATAAAATATAGCATATTTATTTTAACTTAAAATGCTATATTGTTTTTTATTAAAATGTATTTGACATCTAATATTGTGTAAATGTAAGATCTACAACATATTTATTTGATGTATTTTTATATTGTAATATGATTACACCATAATGTCACATCACAAAATTATTTCTTTTTTGTGGTGGAATAATTAACATCTAGTCTCTTAGCAAGTTCAATGATTATAATACAGTATTGTTGCCATTATTCCTTATGCTATACATTTGATTTCCAGGACTTACTTGTCTACTAGTTGCAAGTGCTATGTGCAATTTTAAGTACTTGGTGTTAAATGTTTAGTAATAGGATTAATAAATACATGCATATTAATTCTGTTTCCTAATCTTTTTGATGCATTTAGGGATTCTGTTCATTTTGCTAAAATATCTTAGTCACTTTCACAAAATAGTTTTCAATTTATTTAAGAATGTGATGTCACCGGGAAGTATGTATATTTTTTAATAATCATTAATTCAGTATATTCAAAGTAATTATAATCTAATTTAAAGGAAACAAAAGGAGAAAGGATTTTTTCAGAACCTCAGTATATTGCTTCAGAATCAGAGATTGCACTTACTTGATGATTGTTGTGAATTTCTGTGTTTCTCCAGTATGGATTTTCCCTTTTACGTAGACGGGCCCTACAATTAGAAGAGCTCACGTTAGGTAAGGATACACCTGACAATGCTCGGACCCTCAATGAACTGGGTGTGCTCTACTACCTGCAGAACAACCTGGAGTGAGTACCATACTGTTCATATTGAAAACAGGTATTCATGTCACCTCTTAGATGCAAAGCTGTTTTACATTTCTATCAAGCCAAGCTAGATAAAATCGACAGAAACCATGTGAGGTTTCATGTATGATATGTTATAAACATGGCCACATTTAACAAAGACCATGACAATTTCTCTGTTTCCTTTCACATTGATTTTTTTAGTAACTAAAAAGATATTCTGTAGTTTCCTTAGTATTTTGTATAACAAGTGAGTTTGAATAGATATTGTACAAAAGCTCTCACATAAGAACAAACTTGGAACTGAAGGAAAATACAGAAAAGAATGCAGATGGCTGCTAATTTTATTCTTCAGTTTATTTGGGCATAGACTCAAAAAGATTCTTTTATGAAAAATGGGTGTTTTTGAACTTCTTTGTATGTCAGCAAAATACAATAGACTTGACATTTTGGATATCAGAAAGATATTTAGCCCGCTTCACAAAGGAACAAGGTCTACAGTTTGCTGTGGTGCTCAGGAGTCTCATAGTGGCGGCTTCTTATTGCAGAGCATGGGCTCTAGGGCACATGGGCTTCAATAGCTGTAGCCCACAGGTTCAGTAGTTGCGGCTCCCAGGCTCTGCAATACGGGCTCAGTAGCTTTGGCCCACGGGCATATGTAATCTTCCCAGACCAGGAATTGAACACATGTCCCGTGTACTGGCTGGCAAATTCTTATCCACTGCACTATCAGGGAAGTCCCACAAAGGGTTCTTTAATTAAAAATTATTTAGTACTAGGGAGCTCTCTTGCGGCCTGGTGGTTAGGATTTGGCTCTTTCACTGTGGAGGCCCAGGTTCTACCCCTGGTCAGGGAACCATCTTGCATGGCACAATGCAGCCAAAATACCAAAAAAAAACCCAAAAAACACACCAACCAGATTTAGTACTATCTCCAAAGGGAGGGAAAAGGAAAGAATACCAAAGTCTTTTGAGTTTGGCTTAATAATTTTTAAGATATAAAAGTTTTGTTTTGGAAACTATGAGTTTGTGTTTTAGAAGTGAACTGGAGAATTGAGACAATCATCCAGATACTTTAGGTTCTCACACTACCAGGAAGGCATATTTAATTTTTGGAAAAGGGCAGAAAGAGATGAAGGGTGGGAAAGAGGATTTTGAGCTGAATCCTTCATTTTAACTATCTTGGATTTAAGAGTAAAAGTACTTCAGTTCTCTTCCTAACTAGGACTAGGGTCTGACTTCTAGAGAATAGTTTAAACCATCTGGGTCTTTTGTTCATAGAACAGCTGACCAGTTTCTGAAGCGTTCCTTGGAGATGAGGGAGAGAGTTCTAGGACCAGATCACCCTGACTGTGCTCAGTCTTTGAATAATCTGGCGGCTCTATGCAATGAAAAGAAACAGTATGACAAAGCAGAAGAACTTTATGAAAGAGCCTTAGAAATTCGGAGACGAGCATTAGCTCCTGATCACCCTTCTTTGGCTTATACGGTAAAGCATCTTGCGATCTTATACAAGAAAATGGTAAGTAATCCATAGCATGCCTACATGTGTTTTATAATATACCAGTTAAGCCATAATTGCTGTAAGCAAAATAATTTATCTTCTGATGGACAGATTATTTTCTATGAGCTTTTAAATCACAATGATTTAATTATTCCAGACTTAACTAAATTAAGGTATTAGTTTTTAAAAATACATTTTAAATACAAATGCATTTGTCAGCACTCTAACTAGAACTTATTCTTTTACATTTCAGAAGTTCTAAAATTCAACCAGCATTGAGTTTGCTGTGTTAGGCTACCACAGACATAACAAATCACCCAACTGTCAGGACTGAAGAAGTCTCCATAGCTAATGAAATGACCATTTTAATTTCACTTGTTCTTTTCTTTGCTTGCAATTAAATGTAACTATCCTTTACCGCAGAGTTCTAGCCTAAGTGGTGTTTGGAGTTTTTATAGCTGTCTTTAAAACAAACAAAAATCAGGGAAAAAAAAACTGCTTTCACTTAGTGAGGTTACAGAGTTGTACAGACTTTGTGGGACTGTTGCTAACCCTCCTAGTACTGAAGTTGATGTTTCAGTATAAAGGATCCATTGTTGCTATTTCTACCTAAATTTCAAGTAAAAAAGAAACAATCAGAAAAATCTGGAAAAGATTTGGTGGAAAATGAGTTTTAAAATAAAAACGTTGATGCTATCTCTAAATTACGTATAGTAGCAAACATACTTTAACTAGCATGTTTACGTCACCAGAAAGTTATCGGAGAAAAATGTTCTTATAGTCTATATAGCTTTACTTACATATTTAATTAGATTTCAGATATCCATAAACTTATCCATTAAACTAGGAGGAAATATTTCTGAACTTTTTTCCTCAAAATTACTTTTTACCATAAAACTGTATTTGTGGAACAAGCTCTGATCATAAAGTATTTATTGCTTTAATATTTTTGTTAGATTTCACTTTTGTGTTTTAGGGGAAACTTGACAAAGCTGTACCTTTGTATGAGCTAGCTGTTGAAATCCGGCAGAAATCCTTTGGCCCGAAGCACCCAAGTGTAGCTACTGCCTTAGTGAACTTAGCTGTACTTTATAGTCAAATGGTAAGTTCCCATAATGTAATGCTTTATAAATGAATAGTTTTAATATATGAAATATAGGTAAACATGTATTAGATATCTGGCAACCCACTCCAATACTCTTGCCGGGAAAATCCCATGGATGGGGGAGCCTGGTAGGCTGCAGTCCACGGGGTCGATAAGAGTTGGACATGACTGAGCGACTTCACGTTCACTTTTCACTTTCATGCATTGGAGAAGGAAATGGCAACCCACTCCAGTGTTCTTGCCTGGAGAATCCCATGGATGGCAGAGCCTGGTGGGCTGCCTTCTATGGGATCTCACAGAGTTGGACACGACTGAGCAACTGAACTGAACTGAAACATGTATTAGATATGACACAGTAAAAATAATTAAAGGACATTTAAGGTTATCTACTAATGTTCCCTTGAATACTTGAGAAATTATTAAAGTTACAATTGTAAGACAGTCCCTTCTTCTTAGTGTGAAATACTGTGTTTAGTTCATTGCATAGGCTTATTTATTTCTGGAGACTCCCTACATCTCTTTATTGAATATTGTTCCTAAAATGTATCATTTGCTTGTGATGAATAAGTGATATGGTACCCTGGGGTACCGCAAAGAAATTTGTGCTTATATAATTGGATTAATGTCAGTTGTTACTAAGCCAGGTCTAAAACTTAAGTTTCTGAATTTTATTATACTACTTCTCCAATTATGATTACTCCTAAATTAATCAGTTTATCTACATCTTGTAGGAGGATATTAACTCTTTTTAAAGTGCTTCGCCAAATAGGTCAGCTTGGTCTAGAATACCTTAAAAGTAATTTCAAAAACCCAATGTGTTCAAATGAGTATTGTTTCTTTTTTAATAAGAAAAAACACAGTGAGGCCTTGCCGTTATATGAACGAGCATTAAAGATTTATGAGGACAGCCTGGGTCAGATGCATCCTCGAGTTGGAGAAACACTAAAAAATTTAGCTGTGCTCAGGTAAGAATTTTTCACTTTCCTCATATAGGACATCTTTGATTCATCATAGAACCCCACAAAATATTTATGCTGGTATGCTTTTTATTGGAACAGAGGGATTATTTTTGGCTGCTCTAGTTCAAGAGACATTGAAATAATATCCAGAAGTGAAACTGAAGGTGGCACAACCTATTTTGTAGAGAGTATCATGGCAAATAAGAGGATATATTATATTTGCAGCTAACTGGCTCTGGGGGTAATCTGGGCAATTTGCTATCCTCAAAGTGGATTTACCATGTTGACTTTTGCATTATATTTACCTCAGGATGCTAACTTCCTTTAGTACTTTCAGTCTACCCATTACAATATAGTCTTAATGGTGCCCCTATAAAGACACTTGGCAACAGACAAAAAGGAGAAGAATTTGGGTATTCTGTTTTATGGGTCTGCTTGAAAATGGACTTTTCTTGCAGAGTAAAACTTACAAACTGAAGTTAAAATATAAAGCAAGATCATTTCTTAGGCAAAACACAAAACCTGGAAATGATCCACAGACTGTTTGCAGGTAATGGGTCAAGTTGCCTTTTGCATGTCACTGTGGGAACATTCACCATTTCACAATGCACAGACAAGCTGGCTGTAGGATTTTACAAAGTGAGGTGGAGAGCACAGTGATGTTTAGTAAGAGTCTCCACACTTTTGGGTAGATTTCAGGTGGATTTTTTTTTTCCCAGTTATTTATATATGTCATATGGTTAAATGACTAGCAATTGGCTGAAATAATCTTGGAAACCCTGTGATAGTTGGCATTTTAGAAAATTCTGAAACTATTCAACAAATATAACTTTTCCTATATAAAAAACTAATAATAAAAACCTCCAGTTTTTCAATCTTCAGCTTGGAAAAAGAGCACAACTTGTTTTTCTGTATCCTATAAGATCATTTAGAATTGTTAAAAGATTATATTCTCATTTTGAGAATTTTTTTTCTCCTAAAGCTATGAAGAAGGGGATTTTGAAAAAGCTGCTGAACTATACAAAAGGGCAATGGAAATAAAAGAAGCAGAAACGTCACTTTTGGGTGGAAAAGCTCCTTCCCAACACTCATCAAGTGGAGATACATTTAGCTTAAAAACAACCCATTCTCCTAATCTTTTCCTTCATCAAGGACAAAGGTGATAGCAGCAACTATAATTCATTGGAAATGCACCTTAGGATAAAATAATTAAGAAACATTTGGAACTTTAGAATTTAAGATTTATAAAAACGGTTAATAAAATTTTAATTTTACTTTAACTAATTATTTGTATGATATTGGACTACACTGAAGTTTGAGTCATGATTATTTCAATTTAAGCTGTTTGAAAGAACTGGTTTTCCTATTGTGTGGGAACCAATGTAGACACCTTGGAATCCTAAGATGACATGAAGAGTTGATCATGGAGAGGAGACTAGTCTCTCTTCTATAAGAGCAGTTATAACTCTTTATTAGCAGTTAAGATGAGAATTCAAGAATTCCATGATTCTTATCTCTCAAAATCTACTTTAGCCTCACCACTCCTCATCTTGCTATTCAATAGCAGTCTAGCCCAGTTGTCTACCTCAGAGAAAAGTTTCGGAATAAAGGGATAATGTTTATGGAATATATGAATTGTCTTCTGTAAAATGACCTAGTATTAGGAATCTCTGTGTGCTACATTTCTTTTATTCTACCTTTTCCTTGAGCAGATATGGCTAAGCCCACTGTTCTCTGTGCTTTCTACAATGTATATTGTTTTTACTGTGTAGAATGTACTTGCACAATCAATATTGCAGTAACAAATAAAGCTCTTTGGCATTCTTTTAACTTTTCCCAAAATATGGACATGACTTTCTTCCTTAAATGGCCTTAATCTACCTCTTCATTTATCTGGAACTCAAAATTAGTTGGCCATTTTATACTGAAAATTAAATATTTTTATAGATTTTATAAATATTGCCAATCTGGGGTATTGTTTCATGCCATTTATGTATTTATATATAATAAAATTTTCAATTTTAATACTTGTAAAATTCCAGTATGTATTAATTGTAAAGGTGAAAGATGTGATAACCGTATTTCACTATTTTAAAATAAAGGTGAAATTTCAAGTTCTTTTTCCACTCCAGTTTATACAAAAGGATTATATTTACATAATTAAGAAAAATGTTGAACACTACAAAAAAAAAAAAGAATTAGCATTGTACTTTGCTCAACTTGAGCTTCAGTGACTCCTTAGGATTTTGGTTAATGTTCTCTAAGGCTTGGCTACTCAAGGTGGTCTGTGGGCCAGAATTATCAGCATTACCCTGGGAGCTTAGTAAAAATTCAGACAGACTCTCCTCAGACCTACTGAATTAGAGTCTGCAATGTAGCTAGATTCTCAGGTGATTCATATGCACATAAGTTTGGGAAACAATAGTCTAATTTTAAGGCACTAGAGTGGTGACTTTAAGTAACTGAGGTAGAATCTTACAAAATGAGCATTATTCTTCTCCCTTTTGGCAGAAGTACAAGAGGGAAAAAAGAAGATAAACTACAACTATAACACATATTTCTGTGTTTACCAGCTATGAAAGGCACAAAGCAATTGAATTCACAAATACATCAGACACTGACTGATTTTAGAATTAACCTTTTAGAGTTCAAAATTTGATTATTTAGTGGTATAAGTAATTTAACACATCATAAATAATACATTAAATTTAAATGCCTTAAACTTTAGGAAATAACCTGAGATTAATATCCTAGAAGAAGCCTGAAAAAAAAGGAAAAGCTAGCAAAAAGATAATATACATTTTTCTTTGTTCCTACAAAATTTGGACTTGAAAAATATACAAAAAGTGAAAGCTTACATTATTCAACGTGACTTTATGGTAAGTTATTTATTATACTTGAGGGGTGATTATTTCAAAAGATTTAAGTTTAAATATAGTTTTTAAGACTATATTTTAATCTTACTAATTATACTACCAACTCAAATGTTTTCATGTAGAATGCCTACTTAAAAAGATAAAAAAAATAGGGACTTCCCTGAAGATCTAGTGGTTGGGACTCCATGCTTCTACTACAGGAACCACTATGATCCCACATGCCATGCTGCATGGCCAAAATAAAAGAGGTTCTCAAAAGGAGTATTATGTGCACATTAATATACACCTTTAACATGAAAACCATAGGTTTCAAATAATTATAAACCTGAATTGGAAGGCTCTAAACTATGGTAGTTATAATTAATTTTCATTCATTAATACTTTACAAAAAGAGAAATACTAAAAAAACATGCAATGGGGGAAGTTAAAGCTTCATTAATATTCTTAAATATTTATTACATTTTTGGATTGGCCAGTGTGTTTATAGGTATTCAGGAAGTAATAATTTTACATAAAAAAACTCATAATACTTAGTTTTTTTTACTACATAAAACATTTGAATAGTACCACAAATTAACCTCCCATTAAATTAAAAAGGGATTAAAATTAAACATATTGTATGTTTTACTCTAATTTAGAGCATTTGTGCTAAGGCACAAGATTCCATCTTTCATACTTGAAGCAACAGTATTATAAATCTAGTCAAACACTGTGGGTTTATTTAGTAATGTAAAATCCAGTGATGATAAATTTCTCATAGTCAGCTGTCTATATATACAAATTTTCATGACATACAGACTGTCAAGAGAGCACTCTAGATTACAAAAGATATGTTACCAAATTTTTTCTGCTAAAATAATAACTTTAATGGAAGAATAAGAAAAAAATTAGATAAGATTTTATAAAATGTAAGATACCAGCAGGGTACAAATTAAGAACAGAAAAAAATCTTTAGAAGATAGTAGGTTCTAATATGTATAACTGATTCACTCTGCTGCACACCTGAACATAAACACAACATTGTAAATCAACTATACATCAATAACATTTTTTTTAAAAAGATAGTAGGTTCTAGCTATTTATCAAACTATACAAACTTAAACTTGTAGTATAGCCTTACCAAATTAGTGTACCAAAGGAATGTTATTTAGAAAGACTGCATTTCTTTTCTGAAATTCAAAGCATCTCTATGAACTAGAAAAGTTATTTTACAGACGAATATACTAAACTTTTAAATAACTACAATGACCTACCAAAGCAACATAAATAAATACGCTTCAAGACATTACTGTAAACATAAGAATCACAGTACCCTAAAATCTCAAAACTAATATATTAAACATATTTGATATTTGGAACTTTCTGAAATTAGTTTGTAGAATCTTATTTCATAAGTAGGAAAGGTACTTCTAATTTTTTAATTACATTTTTCCCTAGAGATAGAATTTAGACATTCTGTCTTCAAAGCAAAAAAATCATCAAAATAGGAGACAAGCACAGTAACAGCCTACACATATGGTTTTACACATGCATGTTTATTAGTCTCCAAACCATTAGGAACTTACTTCAACCAAGGCTCTCTAAGCCTTCATTATTTGTATGCAAACTCCAGAGGAAAGCAGTTTATCAAATTACGATGGTCAGGGAAAATGATACTCTTCCCTGTGAAGAAATACATGTCAGTCATTGCAGAAGTAATTTAGGCTTCATTTACTATCTGCTACCCAGGACAAGCCTTTGCCAGTATCTAATTACCCAGGGAATCAAATTTGAATAAAATAAAGTATTAGAAGGTAGCCCATATGATGGGTATAATTTAGGTAATCTTAAGCCTAAATTTATCTTTTGCTCCTCAATAAAGCACACTGACTCAGATAGGTGATACGCTTTTTCTTAGAGCAGAAATAAAATTTGTACATCCTGAAAATATCTTTATCTGTCTATCCATGAAGAAAGCTTCTTTTTATTTGCCTCTGTCTTGCTTAGATTATATATATCACAAGTTTACAGACTTTTCCGAAGTGCCAACATTTCAGCTTGTATTTCATCAGAAAACATTTGAAAGGATGTTTTTATTTTATAGGCTTACAACTTGTAATTCACTGTTGCTCAAGTTAGTAGTAGTGGGCAGTTTTCTTATAGAGAGCAATTCCAAACACAATGAGTATGTGCCCACTGCCTATAATAATCAACATGCTGTACCTCTTGTTCTTTCCCTACATTTGAACACACACTATTCTATCTATTGTCCATGACCGCAGGCAACAGACTAAAAAGGATTACCGGGAAGAAAAGGAATATACCAGCAGATTAGTCCTCTCTTTTCACCCCTCCTAGAAGGTCGAAACAGTTCAATGGCTCACCTACAATAAGCTTTTGATGTTTTCTTACTAGAATGAAACATGAGTTTTAAGAGAGTTTCTGATTTAGTTGAGGGAGGGGAGCAACAAGCAACAGTCAGAGTATTTCCAAAGTGTTAATAACAATTCAGTCAAGATTACACATCAAGTGATGTTCCCCTAAGTTTTCTCAGTTTTTAAATGATTTTTTTAATTGCAAGGGAATAGGTTTAAACACAGGAAATAAAATATAGGCCAGTCCATTATTTACATATTCTTCATCTTGGCCATAAGGTCTTCCAGGCTTTCACCAGAATCTTCTACTGTTACTTCAGGTATAGAATCTTCTTGCTATCAATAAATGAGGGAAACATGGTGAAAAAATAATCAAAGTTCTTAATGCTTAGGAACATATCAGTAAGCTATAACTATGTTCAAAAAACTTACAAAGTAAACCTTCTTTAATAAATATGCCTTCTAATTTATAGGAGAGGTAAAGTCCTTTATTTTTTCTTTTGACTTACAAGGTGGTAACTTCAGTGTTCTTGAGATCTCTACTGAACTGGTATTTTTAAATGCTATCATGGCTAAAACTATCAATATACAGAAAAAGTAGTCATTTAATCAATATCTATTTCACTGATCCATCAATGAATGAACAAAACTATTTTATGTCTATATTTTCAAACAGTTTTAAATGTGCTGTGCATATTTCCATAATAACACTGAATACCTCTCTCTCACAAATCTTAATGCCTATGTAAAATATCTAAAATAAGAAATACTGCATTGGCATTATAAAATAGGTTGAAGATGGAAGAATATAAACAGACATTTTCTCCTATATCTTCTTATGGTAAATCAGATTTTAGATGTACCTTTTGGGGAACTGTATATGCCACTGTAATTCCTTCAGGTAAGTCAGGGATTGGACCTGAAGAATTTTTCAGTTCCTCTTCTGAAATCTCAGATACCAATTCAATACCTGTAAAGTTAAACTTAATCTTAAAACCGCTTTCAAGGAACATTAGGGAGCAATAATCATTCAAAACTTGTATAATCTTAATTATAATTAGATTCCCTCCCATACTTGCTGCCATTTCAATTTACAAAACAATTCCTACCCCACTCATTGTCTTCATGTATTATCGCTCCTTCTTCTTGAATAACCTCCTGTTTGGGCAGTGCTGCTGCCTTTTTCTGTAGAAATCAAACAGTTTCAGTGTTTTTACTCATTCTCAGTTCTCTGAAGCATCATTCAGAATTGATCAGAATCAAGAATTCAGACAGACTTTTTCTAAGGTCTACATATAGAGACCTTACGGACTATGTAGAGAGACCCAGCAGACATGTATCACTAATCATCAGGGAAATATGAATGAAAACCACAATGAGATAACACTTGTCAGAATGACTACCATCAAAAAGACAATAACAAATGTTAGCAAGGATGTGGAAAGAAGGGAAACCTTGTGCACTGTTAGCTGGATTGTAAACTGGTGCAATTACTGGAAGACAGTATGGAGGAATCTCAAAACATCAAAAACACAACTACCATGTGATCTAGCAATTTCACTTTTTTTTTTAAATGAAAACAAAAACATTCAAAAGATATATAATCCAATGTTTACTGCAGCATTATTTATAACAGCCAAAACATGGAAGTAACCTAAATGTCTATCAACAGATAACTGGATAAAGAAGGTGTGGTACATATATACAATGGAATATGACTCAGCCATAAAAAAATTTACTATTAGCAACATGGATAGAACTACAAGGCATAATGCTAAATGAAATAAGTCAGACAACCAAAGACAAATACCATATAATCTCACTTAAAAAAAGGATCTAAAAACAAAACAAAACAAAAGGAAAACAGACTCACAGATACAGAGAACAAATGTTGCCATAGGAGAGGTCGGGGTGCAAAATAAGTGAAGTGAATAAGAAGGTCTAAACCTATATAGTAAGTCACAGAAATACAATTTACAGCATAGGGAATATAGTCAATAACATTTTAATAACTGTATAAAAAGAGATGATAACGACTTATCAGTGATCATTTGATAACTATGCAAATGTCAAATCATTACGTGGTACACCTGAAACTAGCATAATACTGTATGTCAACCATATTTTAGCTTAAAAAATTAAAATTTAAAAATAGAATTCAGACAGGCTTTTTATCTAACAAAAAACAAGAAAGGACTTTGAACAAAATTTTCATTTTTAAAGCATGGTGGATAAATTAGAACTTTAAAAATCCAGACTCCATTTACCTTGTATTCCAAATCTAAATATTTCTTTCTTTTTTTAAGTTTTTGTTCTATACAATATGATCTCTCATGCATTGCGAGACATTGACATATACCTTATATTCCTCCTGCTGCTTCCTACAGTTTCTGTCATCACACTGAGGATTTGGCTTCATGGACATAGTAGGGAAAAAATCCTGCATTGCATTGTATCCCAGGTAGAAACTAACAGTACCAAAATTTAACAGAAACCTAGAAAAACAAAGCAGACTTTAATAAAGAAACAAAACCATAAAAAAAATTAGAAAAAACTGATACTTTTAAAAAAATTATTTTGAAGGTAATGATTTTTGTAACAAGAACCCAGAAAACAAACTTTTTATCTTGTTTATAGGGCCTGGCTTATAGTAGATTTTGATGAATTAAACAACAGAATGCACTATTATTTTTTGAACCTGTAATAAAGATAAAATGCAAGAAACTAAGATGGCGGAGGAATAGGACGGGGAGAACACTCTCTCCCCAATAAATATACCAAAAGAACTTTTAAAGGCCGAGCAAACTCCAAAAAACAGGAACTGAATGCTGGCAGAGGACATCGGGCATCTGGAGAGGCGACCCATTGCCGACGTGAGGAGGTAGGACAAAAGAAAGAAAAGAAAAAAAAAAGTAGAGGGAGAGACAGAGCTGGGGACGGGTTCCGTCCCGGAAGGGGAGTCTGGAATAAAGAGGAAAAAAAAAAAGAGGAGAAAGGTTTCTGAATACCAGGGAGCATTCTCTCTGGCAGATCTGCGGTGGATCTTGGAGAGCAATATAGCTGAGAGCAGAAGCAGATTAATAGCTAAGCCCTGCAAGTTTCGTCTCTGGCTACAAGGAACAGCAGAGCGCGGCAGCACAGCCGAAGCGGACTGCTCCTGCTCAGGGAGGGGCGGGCCGCCGGCTCAGGGAACGGAGCAGCCTGAGGGACCTAACCTTCCAGGAAACGCTCCCCCTCCCCCCCAGGTCCGTGTACAAAACAAAGGGCGGTGAGGAGTCAACAGAGAGGCTGGGCAGCTGCGGGCTGCGGACCGGCCCAGCCCCCACTTGAGACCAGTGGGCATAACCCAGCCCCGGGGAGGCTAACCAAGACTTCTGGGGATTCTGGACAGATCGGTGCTGTATACACCTTAGAAGGAGCGCTCAGCTGCACTCCGAGAAAAC
>ML664152.1:9372019-9554325 GCA_007570785.1 Antilocapra americana | reverse complement strand
AAAAAAAAAAATAAAGATAAAATGCTACCAATTAAACTATAACATGTCAACCTTAAGAAGCAAATTAATTTCAGAGAAGTTCAAATGTGAGAAAAGTATATCTTAAAAACATCTTTGAGATATGGTTCTAAATCTCATTTATAAGTTTTTATTTATTTATTTATTTTTGGCTACCCTGGGTCTTCACTGCTGCATGCCAGCTTTTCTCCAGTTCAGTATGAGGGCTTCTTATTGCAGTGGCTTCTCTTGTTGCAGTGCATGGGCCCTAAAGCACTCAGACTTCAGTAGTTGGGGCATGTGGGGCCTAGAGTGCAGGCTAAAGTTGTTGTGGCACATGGGCTCAGCTGCCTCTTGGCTTCCCAGAGCAGGAACTGAACCTGTGTCCCCTGCATTGGCAAGGGTATTCTTAACCACTGGACCACTGGGGAAGTCCCTGATTCCTTTTAGAAGCTTGTAAATAGAGGAAAAATCATGTACAAACATAAACAACAAAAGGAAGAAAATGAAAAATGCAGAGTCTCAACATACAACAAAGACAGACAAAAAAAAAAAAACAGGGAGAGAACAAGATGGCGCAGCAGAAGGTGGACATGGAGTATCAGGAATAGATCTTCCAACACACAAGTGCGTGCAAATCACCAACTAAGAATGGACAGGAGTACCAGACCAGCGGAAAAGAGTATATAGAACCATGCAAAACTTGGTAGGATGAAGGAAATAGGGGAAAAAACAGGAATGTTAGTAGGACTGGACCTGCCCTCGGCGGGTGGGGGAACTGAAGCAGGGGTCTGATCTCCACATCGGGCAATGTTCTGAGTCAGAGGAGAAATATCTAAGGCAGAGAGTGAACAGCTGATCTGTGGCAACCTAAATACAATAAGAATCAGAAGTCCTTGCCGCAGCCATATGTATCCCAGACAGGGAAGCAGGCCCACTATAAGGTGCAGCAGCTGGGAGCTGGAGCTTAGGGACTGTGGAGCAATCCCAGGGCGAGGGCTGCTGTTGACTGCGGAGAGATGGACCAAGGGGATGTGAGGGAGGAGATTGTGGTGGGAAATAACTGTGGAGGAAAGTCAGGCAGCCATGGAAGCAAGCTGATACTGCTAAGTCAAACACAGGGAGTATAGCCATCACCTTAGCCTCTCCACACATGCCAACATCAGCAGCTGAACAAGAAGAGAGACTGGCCCATCAAGCACCTGACGCACCAAACTACAGAGCAGGACCCCAGCCAGGGCACTCCTTTAACTGACTGATGCATGTAACTACAGTGGGACCCCACCCAGGGTGCCTGTTAAAGTGCCTGACATGCCAATCTACGGAGTAGGACCCCAGCCAGGGGGCAGGTGCAGCTATGGAGAAAGACTAGCCAAAGAGGCTTCTGATCGCCAGCTACCAGAGGCTTGAGAAAAGACTGAGAGGGCCATAACTCCTGCAGCTGAGGTAGTCCGTCTCCCTACAGACTTGGTGCCGCCAGGGTCCCAGCGATCCAAGCAGCTGTGCCACCTTCACGCTCAACCTTCACTGAGGTTTTTTGCATGCTGCCACATGCAAAAAATAGTCTTCCCATCTATGCACGCAGGGTCACTTCCATCGTGTCCAATTCATTGTGACCTTGTGGACTGTGACCTACCAGGCTTCTCTGTCAGGGGGCCATTCCCCAGGCAAGAATACTGGAGTATACTGGCCATTACTGGTTGCCATACCCTTCTAGAGCACTATATTTCCTACTGCCCTAGCCACCAACTCCCCTGAGTACCTGGTGCTACCAGAACCACTGTGACCCAAGCAGCTGCACCACCTCCACACCTGGCCCTCACTGGGGTGGACCCAAGTCCTCCAGGGCAGCCTCGGGAGCAAACCCCAGTGGGTGACCCACATACAGAGGTGGAAATAAAACCACAATTGAAACACAGGGGCAGTGTAACCAAGGAAGAAGACCAAAAACCTTCCCACCAGCTGTACAAGCTGCAGATTAAATCCACATGATAAACTAGGCAGACCTTGTGTCTACAGAATATGTAAAAGATCACTGAGAGCTCCCACAAAAGAAAACACACTAGTTCTGACAGCTGTGGGCAATGGAGGCAAGAATACACAGAAGTAAGACCAGATTAGAATCTGAGCTGACCCAACAGCAGGTCCAGAGACCAGCACAGTGTCAGAAGGTACCCTACGGAGGTGAGATGGACTGTGACTCTCAGCGAGGGAAAGGATCCTGACAGAACTGATTCAAGAAAAACATTTATTCTTATGTTTTGACTTCTGTAGTTTCTTTTGGATTTTTCTTTTCCTTTTTTCCCCTGACCTCTGTTGTAGTTGTTGATTTTAATGGCACTATGAAATCTAATTAAGCTTTTGGGTTGTTTTTTTTTTCAAACTCACTTTTTATTGTTATAAACCTCTGCCTCTATGTTGGGCTTTTGCAGTTCTACGGAGTTTTCCTTTATCCTTCCTTTCCTCTACCTTTTTTTTTCCTAATTTTAATTTTTAACTTTTGAAAACCAATTTTTTTTCTACATTTATTGCTTTGTTTGCTTTTCCTACTGTTCTTTTCCTCTTGCAGATAATCTTTAATGTATATAAATCTTCTTTCTAAAGCTCTATTTAGCTTTTCATATCTATTCTTTTTTTCTTTTCTTTCTTTCCTTTCCTTACAACATATTTGTTAGTTTTGTTTTCATTGCTTTATTCCTCATTTGGCACCTTACTTTAGTAATGTTCTCCAGTTTGTCCTTTAGTTAGCTTTGTTCTTAACTGGTAGATATAACTTTTGGATTGCTCAGTTTACCGTGTCAATCTACTGTACTTTATTTTTGTTGGACTATTTTGATTTTGCTCATAGATGTATATGCATATATGTATATTCCATTATTTTAATTATTATTTGCCTGATTTTGTAACTTGCATTTGTCTGGAGTTCATCTTTGGTTGCTCATTTTTGGGTATTTATTGCAATCTCACACATAATGCCATAACAAACCACTTGCGGAATCTTCGTTCCTAACCAGAGATCAAGCCCTGACTCCAAGACCCTAGACTACCAGAGAACTAACCCTAGGGAGTACCAAATAGTGAGAACTCAAACAAAGGAAACCACATGAATACAAGACCAGGCATCACCGTAGCACCCTGTGCAGGATGCTTCATTCAAGCAACAAACAAAACAAAAATACAAACCCAATCGTCAGCAGACAGGATTACCACCTACTCAACCTTTCTCATCAGAGGAAACACAAAAAGAATTCAGCACAAATCTCATCCTATATGAAGCTTAACACAAACCACTGGACCAATCTGAAGAGGGCAGAAACCAAAAGGAAGAAAGAATTGAATCTTGAAGCCTGGGAAAAGGAGACCTCAAACACAATAAATTAAAAATAAATAATAATGTAAAGGTAGAGAAATACTGCACAAATGAGGGAAAAAGCTAGAAACACAGAAGTCCAAATAAATGAAGAGGAAATAGGCAAACTACCTGAAAAAGAATTCAGAATAATAATAGTAAAGATGATCAAGAACCTTGAAAATAGAATGGAGAAAATGCAAGAATCAATTAACAAAGATTAGAATAACTAAAGAATAAACATACAGAAACAAACAACACAATTACTGAAATTAAAAATTCTCTAGAAGGAATCAATAGCAGAATATCTGAAGCAGAAGAATGAATCAGTGAGCTGGAAGATAAAATGGTGAAAATAACTTCTGAGGAGCAGAATAAAGTAAAAAGAATGTAAAGAACTTAGGAAAGTCTCAGAGACCTCAGGGACAATATCAAACACACCAACACTGAATTATAGGGGTCCCAGAAGAAGAAGAGAAAAAGAAATGGTATGAGAAAGTTTTTGAAGAGATTATAGTTGAAAATTTCCCCAACATGGAAAATGAAATAGTCAATCAAGTCCAAGAGTGGCAAAGAGTCCCACACAAGATAAACCCAAGGAGAAACACGCCAAGACATACACTAATCAAACTGACAAAGATTAAATATAAAGAAAGAATATTAAAAGCAACAAGGGAAAAGCAACAAGTTACATACAAGGGATACCCCATATTTTTTATCAGCTGATCTTTCATCAGAAACTGTGCAGGCCAGAAGGGAATGGCAGGATTATATTTAAAGTACTGAAAGGGAAAAATCTACAACCAAGTTTACTCTACCCGGCAAGGATCTCATTCAAAACTGATATCCTCTGGAAGCTCAGACAGTAAAGAATCTGTCTGCAATGCAGGAGACCCAGATTCAATCCCTAGGTTGGGAAGATCCCCTGGAGAAGGAAATGGCAACTTGCTTCAGTATTCTTGCCTGAGAAATCCCATGGATAGAGGAGTCTGGTGGGCTACATTCCATGGGTCGCCAAGAGTTGGACACGACTTAGTGACTAAACCACCACCATTATATATAAATTAAACCACTACCATATATAAATTAAAAGTACACATATACTACACATATGTAAGATTTTAAAATATATGTACTTAAAATTAAATTTAAAATATTAAATACTTAGCTGGTAATTCCAATTTTGAAATGTTTGTCAAAAGTGAACAGAAAAATCATTCTTCACTCACTTTAACACATTTTGTACCAAGATCCCAGCAACTACTCCCATAGTAGTAGGAAGACTGGCTGCACAAACACCTTCTCGTTTCAGAGTCTTCTCATCAATATTTGCAGCAACTACAAGTGGTGGAGCACACTACATGGAAAAGAATAAAAAAATGTAAATTTCAAAAGAAAAGGAAAGAAGTATTCAGTGTTCCAAATAGTATCCCACCACATTCAAAGTTTGGTTTTCCTTTGAACTATAAATATTTTCCCCTAGGAACTCTGGTACTTAACAATGAAAAATAACAATCAAAATGAAACATGCGTACCGCAAAACAAGCAGATTCTCCAGGAATTATGAGCTGTATATGCCCTGAAACTGCATTTTCACTGACCCCAGACTCCATCCATGTTTGTCCAAGCTCATTACAAGCCTTAATAGAAATAAAGTGAAAAATTAGAACATTAAAAAAAAAAGTAATTTACCATAAGTTTTTTTCATGAAAAACTGGAGTTTAACTAAATGAATTACAAAGAGTTTTTAAAAATAAATTTTAGGAAACAAGAAAACTGTAAAGAATGAAATTCCTTAGCAATTGGCACTCTCCTTAGAAAAGTAACTGATAGCATTCAGGTAAGCAGTCAATAAATCCCTAATTAGACTGAACTAAAATGTACTGGATTTCTTATTAGATTAATATAAAACTTCACCTTTCTAAAATAATTTCAGCAACAAGATCCTGGAAAATGTTATTTGCAAGTTGAAAACAATAGTTCAAAAGAAAAAGTATCCAGTTTTATTTTTGAGAAATCATGTGTGTAAGCTATTTATACATACTTATACATTTACTTATAAGTAACAAAAGTTAAAACCAATGCCGAACAAGAATAAGACAGTATTATAAGAATTCATTTCAAAAATTGTACATCAGAATTATCTGCTGTTTAACAGTTTCCTCTACTGGCCTAAGACAGAGTAGGATACTGAAACATATGCCTTACCAGCAAGGCAGACAGGTCCCCTTAGAATAAATTTCAAAAACAGGATGAGATCACATTAAGAATAAATAAAACACATTATCAAAGGGTTTAAATGCAGAACTACTTTCAGAATGTGGAAAATATACTGACAGAATACATAGGAAAATAGTGAGGGGGTAACAGGCAGGAAGGCCAGGGGTCTCCAAACGGAGGAAACAGGCTGCCAAGTATCAGACATTTTTTCTCGCTCTCTTAAGGGGCAGGAGATATTTTTTTCCCTTCTCTATACAAATTTAAAAAGAAGTTTCTCTTAAAATACTGTGTTGCCATAATGACACCTGGTTCCACCTGAACTATTCTCAAACCTTGAGCTAACCAATGCATTTTTCTTATGGAAATGTTTGTCTTAAGCTATGTTAATGTACTATGCATTTATCCCAGACTCTGTCTTCAAGTTGGTTCACCTAAAGGCTCAAAACCTATTTGACAAACCAGTATGTTATACCCATACACTGTTCTCTTAATCTATGTCAATGAAACTATATATTTGTATGGGAATCTGCCTTCAAGATTCATGTTAATCATTTTATGGCCCAAGATGACTCAGCGGGTGCCAAGATTATCTCAAAACACATCTTGTGGGTGAGGGGCCTGGTGCCATTCTCTGAGTTCTGAGACATCTCCTTTCTTTAATTATTAGACTGCTAGTACCTATATAACATCCAGCTAAAGACTAGCAGGGGGGTATTCCTTCTGCCCCCTTCTGATGTCTATGTCAGAAGCTTTCTCTATCTCCTCCATACTTTAATAAAACTTTATTACACAAAAGCTCTAAGCGATCAAGCCTTGTCTCTGGCCCTGGACTGACTTCTCTCCTCCAGAGGCCAAGAATCCCAGTGTCTTTTCATGGTTCGGCAACAATCTTTCAATAGCTAAACCCATAAGTATAACACAAAAGATACTCACTGTATTTATTGACATTCGAGCTTCAAAATTATCCACACAGCTAAGAACTAGGTCAACAGGTTTTCCTTCTTCTAATCCACCATTACTAGGCAAAGAAATTTTATTGGAAAAAAATCAGGACACAAAAATACAATCTAATTAGACTTTATTTGTTCAATCAACACATTTAGTCTTTCAGTAAATTTTTGAGTATAATTTTAACATAGAATTTAATATTAAAGACCCAGTATATATTAAGTATTCACTGTTACAAACATAATGTCAATAATACTACAGTATTACTTATACTGTAAAGATGTACAGGGGTACAAGAAATATAAACTGTTCACAAAAATTACCATTTCTCTGTCAGCTTTTAAAGACTTTATGTTTCACTATTTTATAAATGTAATAAAAGTTAACTGAATACAATTTCAGTAGTTTAGGTCTACAGAAAACCATATTCAGATAGAAATATAACCTATAAAACAGAACTTATAATGGAGGATCCCTTGCTATATCATTATAATAACAGACATTTTGAGGCTTATTTTTTATTTTGTTGTTACTATTGTCTTATGGACCACATATACTATTTACTGAGCTCCCACTATATGAAAATTACACAAAATATTAACTATTTTAAAAATATCAACCTTCTCATTGAATTAATTGATAGATTTTCTAATA
This sequence comes from Antilocapra americana, assembly GCA_007570785.1. NCBI lineage: Eukaryota > Metazoa > Chordata > Mammalia > Artiodactyla > Antilocapridae > Antilocapra > Antilocapra americana. The sequence continues at coordinate 9,547,157 of ML664152.1, read as the reverse complement.
ATACTGAAAGTGAGCTGGACATTGTGCAAAATACTCATAAATAAAATTTTACCTTATTCTATTCATGAAATGTTCAAAGTTTTCTACTGTGGTTATATTGTAGTTGTGTACTTCAAAAAGAACATCAGGATTAATGTTCCTAGAGGGAAAAAGAGAATGATTATAAAAACTACAAGTAGAACAGGAAAAGAAAGCAAGAAAGAACTAAAGATCATTTAACAGATATTAGAGAAATGGAATTCAAACAATTCAAAGAAAATCCAAAGTTCTCTTCTACCTCCTTCATCCCACTGCAAGGACCAAGTTCAAAACATGTAGAGTGTCAGAAGGATTACAAAAATATTCCCACAGTCTATGTGCTGGGAAATAAGCTTTTATTACCTCTGTTAACTACACAGTTCATTCTAACAAAAGAGCTTCTTTGCTTCTTATTCAGTTCAGTGCAAGAATGTTTAGGAACATAAAGAAACATCCTAGAGTAAGAGCTGCCAAACTAGGTCCCTTGGGCCAAAACTGACTACCACCTTGCTACATTTTTTGTAAGGTCTGCAAACTAAGAGTAATTTTTGTATTTTTAAATGGATGCAAGAAAAGGAAAACATCAAAAGAAGAACAATATTTCATGATGTGAAAATTATAAGAAATTTTTAAGTTTTAGATTCCACAAATAAAGTTTTATTGGAGTACCGTTTTGCTCACATACTTTTATATTGCCTACAGCTGCTACAACTACATAGCTGAGCAGATTTGAGAAAGACCATATGGCCCTCAAAACCTACAATATTTACTATCTAGCCTTATAGAGAAAAAGGCTGCCAACCCATATCTTTATGCATAAGTGAAACCTGCATTTTTATAGAGGAAAATTCAGTTCCATTTATACGTTAAGTGACTGAATACATACAGAAAGATTTCACCAATTTCACTGCCTTCAACTGCTATTCCATTTACCTCAAAGTATGTTCTGCTGCTTGAACTTTACTTAATCCTGCTTGATGAGGTTGGAAGAAAAGTCTATTCATATTGGCCAGTTCCACCTTGTCATAGTCAAAGAGTAGCAACTAAAATGAAAATAGTGGTAATCTGATGAAAAGTGTACCAAAATAGAAAAAAATAATGAACTAGTTGAGTAGTTAAAATTTGATGGGTTTAACTCTTTAACTGTAATAATATTAACTAACTTTGAAAAACTAGATGTCATTTAAGGATCACATGCAGTAAGTATATAGGTACTCTCCTCATTTTAGAAATAAGACAACTAGGGCACTTGCCCAAAAGCCACTCAGCTAATATGTAGTGAACATGCCTCATTCAAACTGAGGCATTCTCAATCCAGCATCTGGACCCTAACTGCAATGCTATACTGCCCCTCTAAATGATTAGCTCAAAAATTAATGTTCATTCCATTTCATGGCAATTTTTACAAACTGTGCCAAAATCTTACTTCATTCCAATTATTGGCCAACAGCCAACAACCCATTAGATAAATGAAAATTTTAAATAAGATAAAAACAAATGCTGTAATTTAAAACCATGGTATAATACAATGCCTTTCATGAATATGGCCCTAAATATACTCATGCCATGGCTCAAACATTATTCCAAACAGAATAATTAACCAGTTAACTGATATTTCCTGCTATATGTTTAGGCATGATAGCATTTGTCAAACCTGTTCACACAACTTTAAAATGGCCAAAAAGTCCAAAGATATCCGAAGTCCTTTCTTTTTTTTTTTAGACTAAAATTTTTATTGGATGAGACTCAAAGTAGTCTAGACATGTTAGGGGAGAAAGAGGCTCAATAAACTTGAAAGCACAACAATGCAATTTATCCAGAGTGAAGAAAAAAAGAACCAAAAAAAAAAGAATTGAGCCTCTAGACCTGTGGAATAATTCAAAGCAGTGTAAAAGTGATATACTTTGCAATAGTTGCCAAAGTCACTTCTTTATCAAAAATTCTGTGACTTTGTGATACAATTCTCAGTGTTCCAAATCTAACAGTAAAAACAAAAATGGGATGTTGTTCTTCTCAATGCAGAAACTAAAGACAGTTAACCCAGCCCTTAGTATCTTGCTAGAAAAGATATCACTTATATTCCCTATAACTTTCTAACCTTATTTAGTCTCTCCAAAATTTGGTTTATTTAAGCTCATTCAAAAAATATTTATTAGGTCAGGCAAAGTATTAAATTTGAGTTTCAGCCTCATAGCTATATGAGTAAATTGTAGGAAATCCTGTATTTGAGGATAGGAGGTGTGAGTTGTTAACTCTGTCAATAATTAGCTCTGATTCTAGGTAAGTCACTTTAACTGTTTAGGTATGTATCCTCATCTGTAAAATAAGGCAGTTGATCTAGATCTGGCGATCCAGGGTACCCCAGGAACTGAGGAAATTTTCAAGGATAAGAAATGGGTTTCTGGATCTCCAATCCATTTCCCTACTTAACCACATGAAATAGCTTCTTGTTTCTCTGTTTTATACACTGAAGAAAGAGTTCTGAAACTTACCTATGCAGATTCTTAGCTTACAAACTTGAGTGTACTTGGAATCACTGTATCTAGAAACACAGGTGTGTGGGTCTTATTCCCAGAGGTTCTGATTACCTGACAGACGAATTTTTTTTTTTAACATCCCAGGTGATTCTAACTACAGCAATATCATCTGGAGTTTGTGTTAAAATACAGATTCTGATTCAGCATGTCTCAAGTGGGACCGGGGAATCTTCATTTCTAACAAGCTCCCAGGTGATGCTGGGATCAGACTGAATAAGCAGTTCTTAGAGCACAGTCCCTGGAATAGCATCAGAACCACCTGGGAACATGTTAGAAGTTCTTAGGTCCATCTGAAACCTATAGAATCAAAACCACTGGGTTAGAGTTCAGCAATCTATATTTTAATAAGCCTTCCAAGTGACTCCAGGGCACACTCAAACCAGAGACCCACAAATCTCCATGACCTCTACCACCCCTGATCACTCAACCAAGGCATGTCGGGTGTAAGCAAATGTTGACTGGCATTTATAAACTTCTTGAAAGATATTAAAATGTTAATAAATGTTTTTTAGTACTTTGGTGTTGTCTTTCCAATAATGATAAGTGCCAACTTTGAAACCACTTTAAGAATTTGGGGCATGGAATGCACCAATATATTAGACAGCATTGATAAAGTAAGTCCCACAAAGTTTATCAAAATGATACACAACTGTGGAAAACTTTTATATCCAACCACTATCTGTCTAACATCATGGACTTTAGCTTTATAAATATAAGACTGGTACACTGATTATTGGTATAAAGTCAACTTCTCCTTCCTCCTCACAATCACAATCAATTTTAGAAAAGAGTATGGAACTTCCTGGTGCTCCAGTAGTTAGGACTTGGTGCTTTCACTGCCATGGCCTCAGAGTTCAATCCACGGTAAGAGAACTAAGATCTCACAAGCCTCACAGGGCATAACCAAGAAAATTTAGGGGGGGAAAAAAAATGCCTGGGTTAAAAAAAACCTGGAGTACCCAGCAGTTCAATTTCAAGAGTAAGAAAGGCACATGCTTTCTAGGTTGTCTTGTATAAAACAAGTTTTTTATTTATTTATTTTACAGCATTGTGGATTTTTTTTTAATTCATTTATTTGTTCCTTTACATTATTGTGTTGGTTCTGCCATACACTGACATGAATCCGCCATGGGTATACATGTGTTCCCCTTCCAGAACCCCCCTCCCACCTCCCTCCTGATTCCATCCCTCTGGGTCATCCTGGTGCACCAGCTCTGAGCACCCTGTATCATTAAAACAAGTTTTTTTAAAAAAGTTCAGGGAGTTTCAGTGTTTCACTACACACTTTTTCAATTTAACAGCCTTCTTTCCTAAACTTTAATTAAAACACTTACGTCCAAATTGTTTACACATTATCCCAAACAAAAAAGTTCCCAAACACAATCAGATAGTCTTTAATCAGCAGCAATATTAGTTTCCTCTTGGGTGGGAGGAAACTAATGTTTTAACTGGGGTAGAGAAAACAATCTGAATGAATACACAACAAATCAATATACCATTAGTAAGGAGAAAAAAAATCTTAATTTGTACCTTATTTACTTCACAAGTGAATGGGTTCCAAATACGACAGAAAATGAGAAATGCTTTTACCTTACCAATCCCACATCGTGTCAGCATTTCAGCAGTCACACTGCCAACTCCACCAACACCTACTATTGCTACAGTAAAGGTACGGATTTTCTGCAAAATGCAAAATTATATACGTGTTGGTTAATAATTCTTCACTGAAAATTATTTTCATTTACTGACATCATCTTCAAAAATTTGGAAGTTTATCATACCTCATAGTCGCTCACAATTCCCATTCGCTTCAAAGCCATCAGGCGGCTTAAAAAAAAAGGAAAAAAAAATGTTTTAAAGTTTACAGTCTTTTAACTAATAGTGACATAGGTAAACATACATCATCACAGAAAATAAATTGTAAGAGAAGAAACGGTGAGGGGAGTGGGGATGGGAGGAGAAATCTTTCAGTTAATTTTTACCAGATGAAATTAAATCACCTCAGCAATTTTAAAAAGCATGGATGCCCAAATATCCTCCAAGACGGAGCTTGTGCAATAAGATTTTTTTAAAAGTTCCTCATACATTCTAATGCGCAGTCAACATTGAGACCTTCTGACTCGAATGTTAGGTTTCCAGATAAGAACAGCTCAAAGTGAAGTTTCAGCATTTTCCCATGCTTATTAGTTCATATAAATGTTTAATGTTTGATTCAGATTTAATATTTAACATCAGAATAACCTCATGACTGGAATTCTATTCACGTGTTGCCTCTGCCCGCAAATGGATAAGTCTTTAAGTAAGCACCTTCATTCCAAGGACTCTAAGAGGTACTTTAGATATCTAGTTACTGCTAGTCTGTTATTTTCTTCAGTCACCAAGCCAACCAAACTTTGGATGTGAGGCCTAACAATCTGTGTCTTAATAAGCTCCCCAAGTGATTGTGATGCACCCTAAAGTTTGAGAGTCTCTACTGTAAATTAATTTATTCTCTTGTTATAATTGGAAGAACATCTTCCAAAAGCTTTGTAAAGGGTAAATTTTGGAAGGTAAATTTTTAGAACTTCTATGTCTGAAATGTTCTTTACCAAACTTTTAAAAAATGCTTTATCAAAATTCTATTCTTAGAAATATATTATAAAATGACAAACTGAAGGGTATATAATTGTTGAAAGCTATACCTATACACACACAGACACACACACATTCTTAGTTGATAGTTTAACTAGATATATAATTTTAAATTAGAAACAATTTTCCTTCAAAATTTCTAACATGATTTCTAGCTTCTGAAACTTCATATAATGTGCCTTAGAGTGAAACTATTCTCATCAATTGTGCTGAGTACTTCCTTCCTTCAGTTCAGTTGAGTCACTCAGTCGTGTCCGACTCTTTGTGACCCCATGAGCTGCAGCACGCCAGGCCTCCCTGTCCATCACCAACTCCCGGAGCCCACCCAAATTCATGTCCATTGAGTCGGTGATGCCATCCAACCATCTCATCCTCTGTCGTCCCCTTCTCCTCCTGCCCTCAATCTTACCCAGCATCAGGATCTTTTCAAATGAGTCATCTCTTCGCATCAGGTGGCCAAAGTATTGGAGTTTCAGCTTCTGCATCAGTCCTTCCAATGAACACCCAGGACTGATCTCCTTTAGGATGGACTGGATAGATCTCCTTGCAGTCCAAGGGACTCTCAAGAGTCTTCTCCAGCACCACAGTTCAAAAGCATCAATTCTTCAGGGCTCAGCTATCTTCACTGTCCAACTCTCACATCCATACATGACTACTGGAAAAACCATAGCCTTGACTAGATGGACCTTTGTCAGTAAAGTGATGTCTCTGCTTTCTAATATGCTATCTAGGTTGGTTATAACTTTTCATGCAAGGAGAAAGCATCTTTTAATTTCATGGCTGCAATCACCATCTGCAGTGATTTTGGAGCCCAGAAAAATAAAGTCTGACACTGTTTCCACTGTTTCCCCATCTATTTGCCATGAAATGATGGAACCAGATGCCATGATCTTAGTTTTCTGAATGTTGAGCTTTAAGCCAATTTTTTCACTCTCCTCTTTCACTTTCATCAAGAGGCTCTTTAGTTCTTCACTTTCTGCCATAAGGGTGGTATCATCTGCATATCTGAGGTTATTAATATTTCTCCCAGCAATCTTGATTCCAGCTTGTGCTTCCTCCAACCCAGAGTTTCTCATGATATACTCTGCATATAAGTTAAATAAGCAGGGTGACAAAATACAGCCTTGATGTACTCCTTTTCCTATTTGGAACCAATCTGTTGTTCCATGCCCAGTTCTAACTGTTGCTTCCTGACCTGCATACAGGTTTTTCAAGAGACAGGTCAGGTGGTCTGGTATTCCCACCTTTTTAAGAATTTTCCAGTTTATTGTGATCCACACAGTCAAAGGCTTTGGCACAGCCAATAAAGCAGAAATAGATGTTTTTCTGGAGCTCTCTTGCTTTTTCGATGAGCCAGCGGATGTTGGCAGTTTTATCTCTGGTTCCTCTGCCTTTTGTAAAACCAGCTTGAACATCTGGAAGTTCACAGTTCACGTATTTCTGAAGCCTGGCTTGGAGAATTTTGAGCATTACTTTACTAGCATGTGAGATGAGTGCACTGTGTGGTAGTTTGAGCATTCTTTTGCATTGCCTTTCTTTGGGACTGGAATGAAAACTGACCTTTTCCAGTCCTGTGGCCACGGCTGAGTTTTCCAAATTTGCTGGCATACTGAGTGCAGCACTTTCACAGCATCATCTTTTAGGATCTGAATTAGCTCAATTAGAATTCCATCACCTCCACTAGCTTTGTTTGTAGTGATGCTTCCTAAGGCCCCCTTGACTTCACATTCCAGGAGTCTGGTTCTAGGTGAGTGATCACACCATCGTGATTATCTGGGTCGTGAAGATCTTTTTTGTACAGTTCTTCTTTGTATTCTTGCCACCTCTTCTTAACATTTTCTGCTTCTGTCAAGGCCATACCATTTCTGTCCTTTATTGAGCCCATCTTTGCATGAAATGTTCCCTTGGTATCTCTAATTTTCTTGAAGAGATCTCTAGTCTTTCCTGTTCTATTCTTTTCCTCTATTTCTTTGCACTGATCGCTGAGAAAGGCTTTCTTATCTCTCCTTGCTATTCTTTGGAACTCTGCATTCAGATGGGTGTATCTTTCCTGTTCTCCTTTGCTTTTCACTTCTCTTCTTTCACAGCTATTTGTAAGGCCTCCTCAGATACTGATTTTGCTTTTTTGTATTTCTTTTTCCTGGGGATGGTCTTGATCCCCGTCTCCTGTACAATGTCACAAACCTCTGTCCATAGTTTATCAGGCACTCTATCAGATCTAGTCCCTTAAATCTATTTGTCACTTCCACTAAACCATTTAGGTCACACCTGAATGGTCTAGTGGTTTTCCCCACTTTCTTCAATTTAAGTCTGAATTTGGCAATAAGGAGTTCATGATCTGAACCACAGTCAGCTCCTGGCCTTGTTTTTGCTGACGGTATAGAGCTTCTCCATCTTTGGCTGCAAAGAATATAATCAATCTGATCTCGGTGTTGACCATCTAGCGATGTCCATGTGTGGGGTCTTCTCTTATGCTGTTGGAAGAGGGTATTTGCTATGACCAGTGTGTTCTCTTGGCAAAACTATATTAGCCTTTGCCCTGCTTCATTCTGTACTCCAAGGCCAAATTTGCCTGTTACTCCAGGTGTTTCCTGACTTCCTACTTTTGCATTCCAGTTCCCTATAACGAAAAGGACATCTTTTTTGGCTGTTAGTTCTAAAAGGTCTTGTAGGTCTTCACAGAATCGTTCAACTTCAGCTTCTTCAGCATTACTGGTCAGGGCATAGACTTGGATTAACATGATACTGAATGGTTTGCCTTGGAAATGAACAGAGATCATTCTGTCGTTTTTGTGATTGCATCCAAGTACTGCATTTCAGACTCTTTTGTTGACTATGATGGCTACTCCATTTCTTCTGAAGGATTCCTGCCCACAGTAGTAGATAAAATGGTTATCTGAATTAAATTCACCCATTCCAGTTCACTGATTCCTAAAATGTCAGCGTTCACTCTTGCCATCTCCTGTTTGACCACTTCCAATTTGCCTTGATTCACAGACCTAAAATTCCAGTTCCTATGCATTATTGCTCTTTACAGCTTTGGACCTTGCTTCTATCACCAGTCATATCCACAACCAGGTGGTTTTTGCTTTAACACCATCCCTTCATTCTTTAAGTACTTACTGGACTCTTTCAAATCAGAAACGTATTTATGTTCTGGAAAATTTCCTTGAAGAATGTCATAACTTCTTTGTTTGGTTTCTTTTTTCTCAACTTTCTGGAGCTATTATTTGGAAGTTGGACCACTTGGTCCAGTCCTCTACTCGTAACATCTTTCCTCTATTTTCCATCATTTTAGTTTTCTGCTGTTCTCTGGATTTCTTTCAATGTTATTTTCTTTTATTGAGATTTTCACTTTTGTTATCACTCTCCATTTGCAAGAATGATTCTTTTTGTAGTACTCTGTCCTGTTTCATTTACACATATCTATTTCTGAAGATATTAATGATAATGTTGGGGTTGCAGTCCCCTTGCATAGTCTACTAATTTTGTTTTCTTCTTTCACATTAGGGGCTTCTCTCATCCTTTCTGCTCATATTTAAAAGTCAGACACTAATAAAGGCAAGGATGTGGGCGCTGCTTATTTGACTTTGGGCTTCACTATAGCGTGATCTGGCTGTGATGTTTGAGAATCCCACAATGTCAATGTCTTTCAGTTTTTCTTCTTGGCACTTTCAGATTCCCTAGAGAAGAATCTTTCCATTTCTAGCCTGAAAAGTCTTTAAGCTGATCAGTTTTGAGGTGTTAAACGGAGAAGCAAGGCTAGGAGTCCTAGCATTCAGTACGTAAACATTTAGTTGTTTCCCTTCCTTCAGGCATAAAGACTTGCTTTAATTATTAATAGAAATACTCTACTCTACTCTCCAATGAGTAAGCTCTAGTAATCTCTCCTGACAGAGAAGAGGCATTTGCCTTGCTACTCAAAGTGAAATAATGAACTTGGGTTGCTTCTTCAACAGATTTTCAGCGATCTCCTTTAGTCCTACCTTTAGCCCTTCCTGAAAGACCTATGCTTGTTCTTGAGCTTTGGGAGAATTCTATTGTATGAGTTGGGTTGCAGGCTTTAGAGTCAATTTCTTGGATCCTTTAAATCAGGATCATCTACCAGTCATCTGTCCCTTTCTAGTTTCTAAAACTGTTTTACTATAATCATTTAAGTACAGAAACTCACCCATCCCCGATTATTAACAGAAACTCTATCCCCCCCCCCCAGTGGAGATTTATTCCTTTTTAAAAATTCCTTTACTTAACTTCAGTGAGATTGGGTAGACAGTGATATATCTCTGTGATCAATCTGCCTCTTTACCTTGACACTATCTTTAATCTTTATAAATAACCCTGAGAAGAATGCATTGCTGGAGAAGGAAATGGCAACCCACTCGAGTATTCTTGCCTGGGAAAGCCCATGGACAAGAGGAACATGGCAGGCTACAATGCACTGGGTCGCAAAAGAGTTGGACAGGACTTAGCGACTAAACAACAACAACAATATCCAATTGGTCCAGAAACACTTGTTGCAAAAACAATCCTGTCCATAAATTGCTTTGGTAACTTAGTTAAAAATCAATTGACCATATTTGTGTGGGTCTTTTACCAGACTTTCTATCCTAGCCCATAGAAATGTTTATCTAGCTTTATACTTACATTATAGTCTTATTCTCTGCAACTTTAAAATGAAATTTTAAAATAAAGTTTCCTTTCCTTTAAAAAAAAAAAGAATGTATCATAACCTCCTTTTATAAGTGGGGCCAGGTTGGGGGAGGGAGGGGATAGTCAGGTTAATTAGCTTGCCCAAGATCAGTTAAATGGCAAACAATTATTCAGAGCTGGGTTTTGGAGCTAGTATTTAAAACCAGGTTTTCTAATTTTAAAGACTCTGATCACCTTTTCATTTAGTTAACATGCTTCTAACTATATTCCTTACCACACAATTTTACAGTTAATTGTGTTGATTATTATTCTACAACCATTGAATCTCCCAAATTAAACCAAAAGGTCTTTGAGGGTCAAGAACTTCCTATTTCAAAATGTCATGCAATGCAATTAAAATAACGTAGAACAACTACAAATCCCTCCATACTTTTCTGATAATCATGTGCTGGGCTTTATCATAATTCTTACCACTTATACTGTAATCCCAAGTTTACCTTTGTATCTCACATGTATCTGGTAACCTCTGGAGGGAAACAACCATGTCTTTGTATTCCCAGTGTCTATGTAAATAATAAATGTTAAATAACATTATTCAGGAGGGCTGGAAATGAAAAGGTGCTCACTAAATATGTGCTGAATGTACAATTCGAAAAATAAGGCTGACCTTATCAAATTTCCATGTACTAGTACAGAGTTTTGGGTGTCAACTGCCATCTCCAAAGTAGCAGTTTTAATAAAGACAAATGGTACAAGTAAGATAGAAAATACTGAATGTTTACATTTGAGTACTGAAAGATTTGTGGTTATTATAATGTCAAGGAATTGTCTCACATTAAAATGATGTCTGAAAGATGATTCTTAAATATATGATTCACATTCCTTTGCTTTTCTCGGAGGGAGCATTTCAAAATTTTCATTTTTAAAACTGAAAAATGTTTAAAAATGCCAAATGGAGTGAAAGTGACTAACGCTCAATCATGTCTGACTCTGCTACCTTGTGGACTGTAGCCCACCAGGCTCTTCTGTCCATGGAATTCTGCAAGCAAGAATACTGGAGTGGGTAACCATTCCCTTCTCCAGGGGATCTTCCCCCCAACACAGGGATCAAACCCGGGTCTCCTGCATTGCAGGCAGATTCTTTACTGTCTGAGCCAAGAGAGAAGCCAAATGGAATAATTTCTACTTATTCTGATTAATGAGATGGTAAACCTTTCACATGTGTCAAGTAAAATACATGCACTATCATCAATTATATCTCAAAACTGAAAGAAAACAATTTTTTTAATGCAGTAAGATAAATGAGAGAAAAGAATTTGGCATGATTTAATTTAATGTAGGTTAAAATAAACTCTTCTGTAATTATAGAACAATTATAATTTTGGTCAGGTTTTCTATGACAAATAATATTGTAATTAACATCTCTGTGCCTAAATACTGGGTCTGCATTTTATGTTACTATATAAATATAAATATATATGCACCCTAAGACTTTTACTGAGGCTTTATGTCATAAATAAAACCTTTCTTTAAAACCCATATTTCTGCTCTTTGAAGGCAAAGAGCAACAATAATACCTTTCCTGTTTCACCTACTCTAAAACTGTCCAGTTTTTAGCCACACTACTTAATGGCTTATTTATTTTTACTGGGGAGACAGTTCCATGGGAACTCTGGAGCAAAACAAACCTAATGGCAGTCCAAGCCTTTTTAGCTACTGTTAGCTCTATGGCCTGAGGCAGGTCACAGCACCTCTCTAAGCCTAATATATGTCGCCTATAAAATGGGGGTAAAATGACAGTAGCAGTCTCCTAGGGTTGGGGTGAAGAGGAAAAGTGACAACGAATGCAAAGTGTTTAGCGGGTGGTGAAAGTTTAGCAACTGTTACTATAATGCCTAGCAACGATAGCTCTATTCTAAGAACTTCACATATATTTGTATTTTCAGTCTTCACAACTCCACGGAAAGAGATACTACAAACAAGAAACTGAAGGTACAGAACTCTCACCAGGTTACTCAGTTGCTGAGATATGACTCCAGTCTGGGCCTAGGGTCCTTACTGTCAACCACTACCCTACATTCAACCACTACCCCATTTTCAACTTGCTGAATTAACAAAATCTTGGGAAATGAAGAAAGGAGAGGTAGGGACAGGATTGGTGAAGTCCAAAGGTTTTAGAGCTAACCTAGCTGTTCCCACCACGCCAATTTAAGAAACACAGAACACTTTATGAAGCTCCCAAGTTTAGCTTAGCAGGTTTTACATTTGGTGTCCTATTCTGAAAGTTTTTAGTATCAACTTCATGCTGAGCGAGGAAGACGGAAAGAGGCAGGGGCGGCAGGAAACCGGATCCGTGTCCTCAGCAAGCACATGAGCAGCACCATATGGCTGACTCGGCTGAGTTTTTTAAAAAGGAGAAAGAACACCTTTTGACCAGGACTAAGACTTGGCCTTGCTCGTTTGGAAATAAGACCCTAGAAGAAGAAAGGGAGGTGTGAGCTGTCAGCCGGAGAGAGGCGGGAAGCGCCTCATTTCTGACCACCTGGATGCCGCGACCTCGCCCCTCTTCCGGCCCCAACCCGTCACGCCGGTCACCTGTAGGGGTTAGAATCCACCACCTCGGAGCTCATATTTTCAATGCGGGCCCGACCGCCTCCTCCGTCGCCGCCCCCCAGGACGCGGCGACTTCTCTCCTGGGCCAGTTCCCGCTCCAGCTCTTCGACCCGCTGCTGCAGCCGTTCCACAGACTCGGCCATGGCTGGGACCCCGGCCGCCAGCGCTCCCAGCCCCGGCCGTCGCCGTCGTCGCCGCCCCACGCTGCTGGCCTGCTGGGCCCAAGAGGGTTATGGGCGAGTCACCTTGCTGCGGCGCTCCCAGCCCGCAAACCTGGGGAAGCGCTCCCAGCGAGCCCCCGACCCACACGTCTCGGCGGCTCCTGCGGGGCTCCTGCGGGCCTCCCGGCGGGCCACTTCCGGTGCGTTGCAGTCAACGTTCCGCCTCAGGGAAAAAAAAAAAAAAAGCCCCCTACTTCCCCTTTTCACCCCGGCCTGAGAGTCCCGGCAGCCCCAGGGTCCGGGTCTTAAGTGTTCGGAACCAGCGGCCTGCAATGTTGCTTTTCCACCCTGGCAGCCAGGAAAAACCCTGGAACCTTTTATTACTAGGCTCGAGGTCTTGACGAGCCCTTTTCTGCACCGGACCCAGTAGGTCTTCCGCCGGACCAGGCCTCGGCGTTCTAATATGCTCTTGGTGACTAACGTGACTTTGCTTTCTTTAGAATTGAGGTCTCCAACTCTGAGACTGACTGAAAACTTTAAACTCGAACACACAAGGCGCTTCCAGCATTTCCTGAGCGGAGCCCAAGTCCAGGAGTCAGCCGGCCCGTGCTGCCGGCCAGCGGCACCTGGCGATGTGTAATTGGCTAGAGCCGCGGGCCCGCCTCTGCCCGGGCGTCTCGGCCTCGCCCCTGTCTGTGGAGTGGCGTTCTCCTATACATACCCGATCCCAGGAGTCTAGTGGGTTCTGTGACTCTGTGGTCTGAAGCGGTAGCGTAGATCATGGAAACCGGTGCCTCCCGGGAGCCCAACACTATCGAAGTGCTGCCTCAGCACAAGTTCGACGGCAGGTTGCTGGACGCCTACCTACACCAGCACTTGCCCGGCTTTGGGACCGAGCCCGAGGCCAAGCTGACGGTTGCCCAATACAGGTATCGACCCCGGCCTTCTCCAGCAGAAACAAATCTGTTCCTTGTGCTTTTCTTTCACTGGCCCTGGGTGGCTTTCCAGTTTCCTCCACCCTGTTTCTTTTTCCTCAGTGACATACTCAGCCGGCGGGAGCTGCTATCACTGCTCCCACCGTTACCTCCTGAGTATTTCCAATTCCAGGGCGGTAATAGAAGCACTCTAACATTCACGATTCCAGCTATGAGAAGGAATCTTTGTTAATAGCTGTATACTTTGAGAATTCACTGAGGCAGTTAAGGTTGGAAGCTCTGTGAGATATAAAGAGGCCCTTCGCTCAACCTTTGTTCTATAGCCTTTTTTTTTTTCCCAGAGAAAGGGGATGTAATTCCATTCACACTGACCATTATCCTTAGAGGCTGAGTTAATGGTACCAGTTGGGGGCATCCAAATTCTTATCTTAGATATTCTATTTAGCAAATCACAGCACCACTTTGGGCTTTAGTTCTTTTTGAAATAGGGGAATGGAACTAGATGACTGTCCTGAGAGTACTGTTCTCCACAGTGAATCTGCCTCTAGTCTGATGATGTTGTATAATAGAAAGTAATTTACAAATAGACTTTGCTCTAAAAATAGCATCTTGATAAACACAGAACTATAGAAGCAATTCTGGCTTCCAGAAGAATTAGGTGTGCCACTTACTGACTGGAAATTTAAGTACTGTGGTACATGAACTCTTTGCTGACTAGTTTCATAACCTGTAATAAATACTTGCCTGCTCTGCGTAATCCTGATAAATGAAGTAATATAAATGAAAGGGCTTAATGTTGTAACAGTACTGTTTACCAGTGGCCTTATCACAGGGGTTTATATTCCTTGCCTACTGATTTCAGAGAAATTAAAAATAGTGGAAAGGTGATGGATCAGAGAGGGTTTGACGGTGTGAAATTAAAAAGCACTATGTGGAATTCCCTAGCTGTCCAGTGGTTAAGACTCAGCGCTTTCACTGCTGGGGCCATGCAGTGGCCAAATTAAAGAACAACCAAAAGATAAAAGGCACTGTGTCACATAGATTTTATAGGATGAAGCAGCAGGTGGAATAAAAAATGGCTGAGGTTTCTAACCTAAAGCCTTGTGTTGTAAACAAACTAATAGATCAAAGTTCAAACCAGCCATGGCAATCTGGATAAGGTGTTTAACTTTTTTGAGCATTGAATCCTCCTTTGGCAAAGTGGAGGTAATATTTATCTCCTAGGGTTGTTTGAGAATTATCTAACTGAGAGTTAATTCTGAATTAAGTTGAATGTTAAATCAGAATTGGGCTTGATAAATGGAATAACAGTATAGAACTAGTTAGATAGATAGTATGGAAGTATAGATAGTATAGAACTATCCCCACAGAGAATACACATTTATTTCCAAGACACATTTAAAAGTTTATAAAAATTGAAGACATGTCAGGCCACAAAAGAAGTTTCAAAAATGTCATTCTTGAAAAATTCAGAATATAAATGCCAAAAGTGTAGAAATCAACAGAGGATAGCTAATGAACACATTTTAGAAACTGATATACAAATTAAAGAGCCAATAATCTACAGAAAATAATGGAGTTTATCAAAGTTCAGTATGCAAAAATCAATTGAATTTCTCAATTTAGCAACAAAAATGTAAAGATATAAATTTCAGAAAGATGAAATTAATAAGAGCATCAGAAATATAATTTTCTCAAACATTAATAAGTATTTGCAAGACCTTTTTAGAGGAAATTATAAAACTATTAGAACCTTAGAACTAAATACAATGAAAGATGCCATGTTCAAGAGTAGAATTCAGAATTGTACGTTTCTCTTTTTTTTTCCCAATTGATGTATAGATTCAGTGCAATGACACTCACAGTCTTAATTTTTCTCCTAATTTGAAAAATTACTCCTAAATTTTATGTGCAAGAGCAAAGGGCTAAAAATAAAGGAAAACACTCCTGAGGAAGAACAAAGTGGGAAATGTGAAGTAAGATAGCTTATTTTTTCACAGAGATAGACAAATCAAAACAGAAGAGAGAATCCACGAAAAGACCCACATATTTATAGAACTTTGACATGACAGTGCTGGCTCTGAGAATCAGTCTTTGGAGAGTTGGAGGGAGAAGATATTTTTCAGTAAATTATACAGGGATAATTATTATATATATGAAAAAAATTGAAATTAGACCCTTTACTTACTCTACCTCACTCAGTTCCTGGTGGATTACAGAGGAATGGTAAAGGAAAAACTAAGCATCTGGGGACTTCCCTGGTGGTCCAGTGGTTAAGAATCCATGTTGCAGTGCAAGGGACACTGGTTCAATCCCTGATGCAGGAAGTTCCCACATGCCTCAGAGCAACTGAGCCAGAGCACCACAACTACTGAGCCTACGACAAAGAGTAGCCCCCTGCACGCCACAACTAGAGAAAGCCCATGTGCAGCCACAAAGACCCACCACAGTTAAAAAGTAGATAATAAAAAAATAATCTCAAACTATAAACATTTGGAAGATATATGGAAGCTCTTTAGACTGTGGAGTAGAGAATAAAGTCTTTAGATAGACAAAAGTGCAAACTGTGAAGGAAATGATTGGAAGAATCCTTAAAATGGAATTATAGATGAAAATATTTTCAATGTATAGAATGGATAAAAGATTAACCTCCAGAACATACAAAGAACTGCAATAGCGCAACAAAGAAGTGGGCGAAAGACTTGAAGATTCTCAGCCTCATTACACTGTAATAATTTGGGAAATGCAAATTAAAATGACAAGATACCATCTCATAGCATAATTTTTGACATTTAAAAAAAATCTGATAATATCAAGCAGAATATGAGATAACAGGGACTCATCCACTATTGGTGAGGGTGGCACCCTGATGCTGGAAAAGATTGAAGGCAGGGGGAGAAGGGGTCGACAGAGGATGAGATGTTTGGATGGCATCACCAACTCAATGAACATGAGTTTGGGCAAACTTGGGGAAATAGTGAAGGACAGGGAAGCCTGGCAAGCTGCAGTACATAGGGTCACAAAGAGACATGATTTAGTGACTGAATAACAACACAACAACCTTAGAAAACAATTTGGCACAATCTTGTAAAGATGAAATGGGAAGATATACATACTGTGTGACAAAGCATTTCTATTCCTAGTTGTATACTCCTGAGGAATTCTTGTACTAGGGTATCAGGAGATAATCTACACAAATCTTTGCACTGTTTGAAATAGTAAAAATACAGTAATAAAACAACATTCATCAATTAAAGTGGATGAATAAATTGTAATATATTCACATGAAGAAACACCATACAGCAGTGAAAATTATTCAACTGAAGCTATATACAACAACACAGAAATAAAAACTGGACAAATAGTATATTGTTTAAGGGGGTAAACTTCAAGGGAATGATAAAGGTAAAAATCAAGACGGTAGTTACTCTGAAGAGAGAGACGGGATTCTCTGGTTGTCCAGTGGTTAGGACTCAGTGCTCTTACTGAGGTGGCTCAGGTTTGACCCACGGTTGGGGAACTAAGATCTTGTAAGCCTTGTGGTGCAGACAAAAAGCAAAAATAAAAAATAAAGGGAAGGATACACAGAGGGCTTTAGAGATGGTAATTTTTTCTTTCTTAAACTGCGTAGTGAGAACACTGGTACTTGTTGTGTTACTGTTCTTTTAAATAGTATTTTTTACCTATGAAAAATTTAATTTTAGAATTAGCAAAATTTGAATCAGAAATAAAAATATTTTGACTTAATAATGAAGA
Organism: Antilocapra americana; assembly: GCA_007570785.1. Lineage (NCBI taxonomy): Eukaryota > Metazoa > Chordata > Mammalia > Artiodactyla > Antilocapridae > Antilocapra > Antilocapra americana. Next base: position 9,529,856 of record ML664152.1, on the reverse strand, counting down.
TTTTGTATAACTTGATACAACAAACCCTATGATTTCCAGGTATGTGTATATTATGTGCGTGGTGCTGCTCCAGTCACTGGAAATTTAAAAAAAAAAAAAAAAAAGACCCTGCAGTTTTGGAACCTGCATTTCTATCTGGAGAAGACAGACGATAAATAAAATCACTTTCTAAATATTATAGTGTATGAGAAAGTGATGTGTATTATGAGAGAAACAAAGGAGAATAGGAAATGTTTAGGAGGGGGAAGCAGAAAGGCCTCAGTGAGAAGGTGGCATTCAATAAGGAGAGATAGGGATGTAAGCCTTGTAGCTGTCTGGGGAAAGACTATTCCAGACAGAGGGAAGAACAGGGCCTCTGAAGGGGAAGTGTGCCCAGTGGGTGGAGAGAATACAAGCCAATGTGCCTGGAGTTGCATAACAAGGGTGAGAGTTCTGTTGGCTCTTATAAGGGCTTTGGCCTTTGCTCTAGCTGACACTTCCCAGGTGGTGCTAGCAATAAAGAACCTGCCTGCCAGTGCAGGAGATGTAAGAGACACAGGTTCGATCCCTGGGTCAGGGAGATACCCTGGAAGAGGAAATGGCAACCCATTCCAGTATTCTTGCCTGGAAAATCCCATGGACAGAGGAGCCTGGTGGGCTACAGTCCAAAGGATCACAAAGAGTCAGACAGGACTAAGTGACTAAGCACACAAAGTTAGCTGAGGCTGTGAGAGATTAGGGATTTAGGGGCAGAGGAAAGAAGTGATTTGTTTTTTTAAATAGAATTTCTTTGCCTATTTAAACAGAATCTGTTTGCCTGTTATGTTTGAAGGAGGCAGACAAAAGGAGACTAGTTTGGAGTGTATTGCGATGACCCAGTAGAGAGGAATTAGTGATATGGACCAGGGTGGTAGTGTAGGATAGGTGCAAAGTGGTCATATTCTGGATTTATTTTGGAGGATTTATAACTGATCAGATGTGGAATATGAAAGAAAAAGGAGGAAACCAACAGTATTCCATTTTTGTCTTGGCAACTGGAAGGATGGATTTATCATGCAATGAAGTAGAGATGACTGTACACAATCAGATTGGAAAGGAAATATCAGGAACTTGGTTTTGGAATGTTGAGTTTCAAGATGCGTTTTAGACATAGGACTGGATATGTAATAGTAAACAGGCAGATATATGAATCAAAAGGTCAGAGCAGAGATCTAAACTAACCACATACATTTGGAAGTCACTGAGATAGAGAAGATATTTAAAGCCATGAGATCATAAAGCTTACCTAGAAGATGAGTCTACATAAAGAGAAGGTCTATGAACTTATTCCCAGGAATCCCAGTATTAAGAATTAAAGAATTAAGGAGGAACATACAACAGAGTCTCAAAGGGGGTGGCCCAAGACGGAGAAACCATGATCTGATACCCTAGCAGTACTAGTGACCTTGAAAAAAGTCACTTCACTGGAAAGATAGGAATGAAAGAAAGCTTGACTTAAATGTGTTCATGATAAAATAGGAGAGTAGGAATTGGAGCAAACAGTATAAACATTTTGAGTTTATACTCCTTGCTCTACAGGGGGAAATAAATGTTTTATGTAGAGGGGGAAGTGGGGTCAAGAGGTCTTTAAAAAAAGAAAAATGCAGCATGCTTGTATGCTGATGGCAGTGATCCAAAAAAGAACGAAAAAATCTGTGGAAGAGAGAAGGCTAGAATGAAGGAAGTCCTGGAGTAGATGAGTAGAATGGGATCTAATTCACAAGAGAGGAACTGTCCTTAGAAAGGAATGTAGACATTCTCCTACAGACTCTGCAGGGAAGAGAGAGGTGGATATAGGTGCTTCTATGCCATGGAAATGGCAGTGTAACCTTGTGGAAGTTCTTACCTGATTGTTCACATTTTCTCTGTGAAATATGAAGCTAGGTAATCAGCTGAATGAAGATGGTGGAAATAAGTGTTGGAGGTTTGAAGGAAGAGGAGAAATTGTGAAATAGTCATCTAAGAGCATGGGAAATTAATTAAAGGACTAAGGAAGTATATTATGATTGCAACATGGTTCGCTTTGAGGTTCATAGTCATGAATTCGAAGTAAGAGTAGTTATTTTAGTAGGTGTTATTGATCCTTTCCCCAGATTCTCTTGGATTGCTTTTTAATGTTTCCATGTATGCCTGGTTTGGTGGCTTCTGCTTCCAGTAGCCAGCACATATGGCTCTTTTACAGACTGTCCTTGTCTTCTGGAGCCTCTTTTGCCCTGAATGTTTTAGTGCCCAAGATGGCTCTTAACCAGTGATTCATGGGTTCAGGAGTATGAAATTCCCACTATTTTTGCTTTAGAGATAAGACAACTCTCAGGTGTACCTTACACTGTAGGGTCCCCTCCTTACCATGAAATCAAGCTGAAGTTACCCTCTAAGGAACTTTGTCTCAGATCATTTTGCTTAGCATTCTCCCCTTCCCTGACCTGCTTCTCTCAATTCCTTATTGGTTTCCTAAGCATTTCCTTAGTAAGTCACTTGCACACAAATCTCTCAGGATCTGCTTCTAGTGGACCTAACCTAAACAATAATTATGGCTGTGTGTTTCTTTGTCCAACTACATTCAGTTCTATGAATGCAGGCAAACAGTTGGATTTAACCAGGACGGGGGACTCCAAGCAGATAACATGAAGTAAGAGAGGGCAAGTGTATTAAAGATGTATTCAAAGGAGTAGTTATGTAACTGATCATTGAATTTTAGCTAGTTAAGGACAGATACCATGGGGAAAGGGGGGAACTGAAGGCCATGAAAAGGTAGTGTGACTAATGGTTGTAGGTAGGTTCAGGGATCAAAGAATTGTTGAAATTGAGGTACTAGGTGTGTAAGTGAAAAGAGGTTATGATCAGAGTTAAAAATGCTTAAAAAATAGAATAATGCCATGCTTGAGTTGTTGATATTGATAAGATATAAGGTGTGTCCCAGGGCTTTCCAGGTGGTGCTAGTGGTAAAGAACCTGCATGCCAATGCAGGAGACATAAGAGATGCTGGTTCGATCCCTGGCTCAAGAAGATACCCTGGAGGAGGGTATGGCAACCACTCCAGTATTTTTGCCTGGAGAGTCCCATGGACCGAGGAGCCTGGCGGTCTACAGTCTATAGGGTCGCAAAGAGTCAGACATGACTGAAGCAACTTACCACCACCACCACCACAGTGTGTCTCATAGAATGAGTGACAGGCAGTATAATCATTGGAGGTGAGAATTCAAGGAATTGGTAGGCCTCATAACGAATATCTTTATGGATTTTGATGCCATTAATAATTAGGATGGGGGTAGAGTTTCAGCCACCTGATACGAAGAGCCAGCTTATTTAAGAAGACCCTCATGCTGGGAAAGATTGAAGGCAGGAGGAGAAGAGGATGACAGAGAACGAGATGGTTGGATAGCATCACCAACTCAATGGACAAGAGTTTGAGCAAGCTCTGGAAGATGTTGAAAGACAGGGAAGCCTGGTTTGCTGCAGTCCATGGGTTCACAAAGATTCAGACATGACTGTGTGACTGAACAACAAAGTGTTAGTAAGAGTTAAAATCCTTAGGCATTGCAGGAGAATGGTCTATGAATTCGTGGGTGACTGCAACAAGAATGGGTAGAGGGTGGCAGAGTCTCTATGACATGAAATTCAAAACTGAGGGAGAGGTGTTCAGACAGGATGGAGGGCAGAGAGCCTGGAACTGGCAATGAGTATTAAGAAGGACACAGACTTCATTTCCAGGTCACTGGATGAGTGATGTGGGGCAAAATCTACCCCACAAGGGAAACAGGATCCTCGTAGAACAAACAGGTTTTAGTTAGAGCAAGAAGGTGAAGGGTCCTTTCAGAGAAGAGATTGGAGCTGTTTGTGATTGTGGTGCTGAAAGACAGTGAGTTCCAGGGGTCGGGGTGAGAGAAGAAGACTAAATAAGGACTGTATAGAGCCTTGTGGGAATTAGAATGCAGTGCATAAGTAGCATGAGCATCTAGGTCTTTTATATATATATATATATATAACATAAACAGAGATAAAGAGCATAAAGAGAACAGTCCTGGTGGCTTTAAGACAGCATTGCTATGAGTGATGGGAAGTAGGCAGGGATAGGCGTTTGGGAATGGGGATAGGAAGTCTTATTCTAAGTACTCTGAGTTAACTTTTTTTTTCCACAACTGATGCCAATTTTAAAAAGAGCTTTGTGTTTTGACATGAATAGCATTTTCCACTTATTTATTATATGGATAAAATGAACCTGTGTTATACTCTTTCTCTGTGTGTATTTAAGTATACAGATGTCTATTTGTTGTTTTTGTTCACTTGCTAAGTCATGTCTGACTCTTTGTGACCCCATGAACCGCAGCACTCCAGGCTTTCCTGTCCTTCACTACAGCCCTAAGTTTACACAAACTCCTGACCGCTGCGTCAATGATGCCATCCAGCCATCTCATCCTCTATTGCCCCTTCTCCTCCTGCCCTCAGTCTTTCCTAGCATTAGGCTCTTTTCCAATGAGTCAGCTCTTCGTGTCAGATGGCCAGAGTATTGGAGCTTCAGCTTCACCACCAGTCCTTCCAGTGAATGTTCAGGGTTGATTTCCTTTAAGATTGACTGGTTTGATCTACTTGCTGTCCAAGGGACTGTCAAGAGTCTTCTCCAGCATCACAGTTTGAACACAAAAAGAAGTTCTTCAGCACTCAGCCCTCTTTATAGTCCAGCTCTTACATCCATACATGTAAGAGCTGTATGGAAAAACCATAGCTTTGGCTATATGGACCTTTGTCGGCAAAGTGATGTCTCTGCTTTTTAATACACTGTCTAGGTTTATCATAGCTATTCTTTCAAAGAGCAAGTGTCTTTTAATTTTGAGGATACAGTCACCATCTGCATGGCTTTTGGAGCCCAAGAAAATGAAATCTGACCCTGTTTCCATTGTTTCCATATCTATTTGCCACAAAGTGATAGGATTGGATGCCATGATCTTCCTTTTTGAATGTTTAATTTAAGCCAACTTTTTTACTCCCCTTTCACCTTCATCAAGAGGCTCTTTAGTTCCTCTTTGCTTTCTGCCATTAGAGTGGTATATTCTGCATATATGAGGTTGTTCATATTTCTCCCAGCAACTTTGATTCCAGCTTGAGCCTCATCCAGCCCGGCATTTCACATGATGTACCCTGCATATAAGTTAAATAAGCAGAGTGATAATATACAGCCTTGATGTACTCCTTTCCCAGTATCAAACCAGTTCATTGTTCCATGTCCAATTCTAACTGTTGCTTCTTCTCCTGCATACAGGTTTCTCAGGAGGCAGATAAGGTGGTCTGGTATTCCCACCTCTTTAAGAATATTCCACAGTTTGTTGTGATCCACACAGTCAAAGGCTTTAGTGCAGTCAATGAAGCAGAAGTAGATATTTTTTGGAAACATGTTTTCTTTGCTTTTTCTATGATCCAGCGTATGTTGGCAACTTGATCCCTGGCTCCTCTGCGTTTTCTAAATCCAGTTTGTACATATGGAAGTTCTTGGTTCACATACTATTGAAACCTAGCTTGAAGGATTTTGAGCATAATCATGCTATAGTGAAATGAGTGCAATTATACGATAATTTGAACATACTTTGGCATTGCCTTTTTTTGGGATTGGGAGGGAAACTGACTTTTTCCAGTTCTGTGGCCACTGCTGAGTTTTTCAAGTTTGCTGGCATATTGAGTGCAGCACTTTAACAGCATCATCTTTTAGGATTAGAAATAGCTCAGCTGGAATTCCATCACCTCCTCTAGTTTTGTTTATAGTAATGCTTCCCACAGCCCACTTGACTTCACACCCCAGGGTGGCTGGCTCTAGTGAATGACCACACCATCATGGTTATCTGGGTCATTAAGAGCCTTTTTTATACAGTTCTCTGTATCCTTGCCATGTTTTCTTAATCACTTCTGCTTTTGTTAGGTCCTTGCCATTTTTGTCCTTTATTGTGCCCATCTTTGCATGAAATGTCCCCTTGGTATCTCTAGTTTTCTTAAAGAGATCTCTAGTCTCTCCCATTTTATTGTTTTCCTCTATTTCTTTGCATTGTTCACTTAAGAATGCTTTCTTATCTCTCCTTTCTATTCTCTGGAACTCTGCATTCAGTTGGGTCTGCCTTTCTCGTTCTCCTTTGCCTTTCGCTTCTCTTCTTTTCTCACCTATTTGTAAGCCCTCCTCAGACAACCACTTTGCCTTCTTGCGTTTCTTTTTCTTGGGGATTGTTTTGGTCACCACCTCCTGTACAGTGTTATAAACCTCCATCTATAATTCTTTAGGCACTCTGTCTACCAGATCTAGTCCCTTGAATCTGTTTATCACCTCCACTGTATAATCAACTTCATGACTCTGTGGAATGTGCTATATTGTGTTTTGTTCAGTGGTTGATTTTTTCAGTCATGGATCCAGAAAAGGCACCTCTGGAGAGATGAGCCACCCCTTCCAGGGAATGCCCAGGAAAGCACCTATCATGATGCCTGTTCTCTGGTACACTATAGTGGAGCTTTGGACCCTCTCCAGCTCTTTCTGCTGATGTTAAATTCTTCCTTGTCATTAATATGACTCTTGGCCAGCCATTTGTTGCTTCCATTGCAGTTGTCAAGAATCTTCTGACTTCCTTTGATTGTGCCTTGACATCTCTTCTTCAGTCATGGCCTTATTGTTGAAAACACAGGATTGGAGCAAGTTTTTTGGGGAAATTTTGCCTCTTCTAATCTCCAGCTTTGTATTTTTAAGTCTTTTGAACTATATACTCAATATTTTCTATGCTTAAACACCATGATAGTAGTCTTAGTCTTCTCTTTTCTCCCTCTCTAATCCACAGCAAATACATTTGAGGAGCTATTGGCATCAGTATCTAAAGTTACTACTTCAAAGAATGCAGTAGCAGCGCCCATGAGTTCAGTTGCCAAGCTGGTTGTTATCCTGCATCGTTGCTCACTCAATTCCATATACCTCAGTGAGCCTACCAAGCTGATTATAAGAGTAGATGTGAAGGTCTAAGTCCACTTGGTATTAATTGCTTGCTATGGTGCACTTGGTCAGAATAGTCACGACTCCACAAGTGGTTTCAAAATCAAAGAAAAAGGACTGACATCAAAGAACAGTAAATTCTAAATAACTTCAAATTTATCTCCAGACAAGGGACAAGATGACTGCCATCAATTCAGTTCAGTTGCTCAGTCGTGTCCGACTCTTCACGACTGCATGGACCACAGCACGCCAGGCCTCCCTTTCCATCACCAACTCCTGGAGTTTACTCAAACTCATCTCCATTGAGTCGGTGATGCCATCCAACCATCTCATCCTCTGTCATCCCCTTCTCCTCCCGCCTTCAGTCTTTCCCAGCATCAGGGTCTTTTCATATGAGTCAGCTCTTCGCATCAGGTGGCCAAAGTATTGGAGTTTCAGCTTCAACATCAGTCCTTCCAAAGAACACTCAGGACTGATTTCCTTTAGGCTGCCTAAATAGCTGCAGACATATGTGACCTTTAAATTTTTCTTGCTATTGAAAAAAATCCAATACGAATATCTAAGTTTTGGAAGCTTGGAGATGCAGATAAAGTCACCTACTAGGATTACATCATGGATCTGAGGCCAGCATGTTGTGAGAAAAGTGTTTAAAAAAAAACAAAAAACTTTTCTTCTGTCCTGTAGACAGATTGACTTTCTAGCTCTCTTACTCTGGAAATTTGGTAAGGTGGAATGTCAGCTGTATTTCCGAGCAAGAGCACTTATGATGAAAGTAAGATCTATTTGATAAACTGCATCTAAACTGGAAGGCCTGTAAATGTATCTGGTTAGATATTTTATGCTTAACTTACACATCTGGTCATATGTTTTAGGCTTAACTTGGGACTTTTCTAAGTTTAGTCAGTTCTTAAAATTGGTCATGTCTCTTACTAGAGGACTGCTACTGGCGATGATGGAGCCATCATGGTATGGAGCATGAGGCTTCTAAGCCAGGGTGGCACCCACACTCATCCATTGTGGTCTCATTCCTTCAAACCTGAGCTATCACCAGAGGGACACAGGAGTTACAAGGTAGATCCTAGACTGCTACATGGACCTACTGTAAGGACCTTACTGAAGAGACTCATCTGATGCTACCCAGCTGGCATACTGTGTCTCCTGTCTTCCTGTGCTTCTAAGGAAAACCAGTGCTAGGAGTCTTTGAGATTTTTGTCTAGTCAAATGAGTCTACCAAGTAAGTATTCCTAACGGAACACTTAAATGCAAAGATTCCATCTTTGTAATGAAGGTTTGACAAATCAAAAGTGTCACATGTTTGGTTATAAATCAACTCATTTCTTTTATTATCAGATGTCTTGTTCAAATCCTAAAGAATAGTTATGACCTTTGGCTCATTAATGATTCTTATCGTATTGATACCATCAGTGGATTCCATACTATATGGAGGCCTGATGGTTAGAGTGGTTAAATGTAGCCGGTACTTTGTTCACAGTACACAGTGTTGGTGGTGGTCTTCCCATGCTGGGATTTTTCTTTTCTTTTTTTTTTTAATTTTCTTTCCTTTATTGTATTGGTTTTGCCATACAGTGCAATGAAACCACCATGGGTTTACATATGCTCCCCCTCCAGAACCCCCCTCCCTCCTCCCTCCCGATTCCCTCCCCCTGGGAAATCTCAGTGCACCAGCCCCGAGCATCAATCCTGGGCTGGCGATTGATTTCACATATGATAATTAACATGTTTCAATGCCATTCTCCCATATCATCCCACCCTTGCCCTCATCCACAGAGTCCACGAGTCTGTTCTATACATCTGCGTTTCTTTTGCTGTCTCGCATGCAGGGTTCTCGCTGCCATCTTTCTAAATTCCATATATATACGTTAGTATATTGTATTGTTGTTTTTCCTTCTGGCTTACTTCACTCTGGATAATAGGCTCCAGTTCCGTCCACCTGAATAGAACTGATTCAAATGAATTTTTTTTTAATGCTGAGTAATATTCCATTGTGTATATGTACCACAGCTTTCTTATCCATTCGTCAGTTGATGGGCATCTAGGTTGCTTCCATGTCCTGGCTATTGTAAACAATGCGGCGATGAACATTGGAGTACACGTGTCTCTTTCAATTCTGGTTTCCTCGGTGTGTATGCCCAGCAGTGGGATTGCTGAGTCATATGGCAGTTCTATTTCCAGTTTTTTAAGGAATCTCCACACTGTTTTCCATAGTGGCTGTACAAGTTTGCGTTCCCACCAACAGTGTAAGAGGGTTCCCTTTTCTCCACATCCTCTCCAGCATTTATTGCTTGTAGATTTTTGGACGGCAGCCATTCTGACTGGTGTAAAGTGGTACCTCATTGTGGTTTTGATTTGCATTTCTCTGATAATGAGTGATGTTGAGCATCTTTTCATGTGTTTGTTAGCCATTTTTATGTCTTCTTTGGAGAAATCTCTGTTGAGTTCTTTGGCCCACTTTTTGATTGGGTCGTTTATTTTCCTAGAATGGAGCTGCAGGAGTTTCTTGTATATTTTTGAGATTAATTGTTTGTCCGTTGCTTCATTGGCTATTATTTTCTCCCATTCTGAAGGCTGCCTTTTCACCTTGCTTATAGTTTCCTTTGTTGTGCAGAGGCTTTTAATTTTAATTAGGTCCAATTTGTTTATTCGTGCTTTTATTTCTGATATTCTGGGAGGTGGGTCATAGAGGATCCCACTTTGGTTTATGTTGGAGAGTGCTTTGCCTATGTTATCCTCTAGGAGTTCTATAGTTTCTGGTCTTATGCTGAGATCTTTGATCCATTTTGAGTTTATTTTTGTGTATGGTGTTAGAAAGTGTTCTAGTTTCATTCTTTTACAAGTGGCTGTCCAGTTTTCCCAGCACCACTTGTTAAAAAGATTGTCTTTTCTCCATTGTATATTCTTGCCTCCTCTGTCAAAGATAAGGTGTCCATAGATGCATGGGTTTATCTCTGGGCTTTCTATTTTGTTCCATTGATCTATATTTCTGTCTTTGTGCCAGTACCATACTGTCTTAATGACTGTGCATTTGTAGTATAGCCTAAAGTCAGGTAGGTTGATTCCTCCAGTTCCATTTTTCTTTCTGAAGATTGCTTTGGCTATACGAGGTTTTTATATTTCCATACAAATTGTGAAATTATTTGTTCTAATTCTCTGAAGAAGACCTCTGGTAGCTTGATAGGAATTGCATTGAACTATGCATTGCTTTGGGTAGTACACTCATTTTCACTATATTGATTCTTCCAATCCACGAACATGGCACATTTCTCCATCTATTTGTGTCCTCTTTGATTTCTTTCATCAGTGTTTTATAGTTTTCTATATACAAGTCTTTTGTTTCTTTAGGTAGGTATACTCCTAAGTATTTTATTCTTTTTGTTTCAATGGTGAATGGAATTGTTTCCTTAATTTCTCTTTCTGTTTTCTTGTTGTTAGTGTATAGGAATGCCAGGGATTTCTGTGTGTTAATTTTGTATCCTGAAACTTTACTATATTCACTGATTAACTCTAGTAATTTTCTTGTAGAGTCTTTAGGGTTTTCTATGTAGAGGATCATGTCATTTGCAAACAGGGAGAGTTTTACTTCTTCTTTTCCAATCTGGATCCCTTTTATTTCTTTATCTTCTCTGATTGCTGTGGCCAAGACTTCGAAAACTATGTTGAATAGTAGTGGTGAGAGTGGGCACCCTTGTCTTTTTCCTGACTTCAGGGGAAATGCTTTCAGTTTTTCACCATTGAAGATAATGTTTGCTGTGGGTTTGTCATATATAGCTTTTATTATGTTGAGGTATGTTCCTTCTATTCCTGCTTTTTGGAGGGTTTTTATCATAAATGGATGTTGAATTTTGTCAAAGGCTTTCTCTGCATCTATTGAGATAATCGTGTGGTTTTTATTTTTCAATTTGTTAATGTGGTTTATCACATTGATTGATTTGCGAATATTGAAGAATCCTTGCATCCCTGGGATAAAGCCTACTTGATCATGATGTATGATCTTTTTAATGTGTTGTTGGATTCTATTTGCTAGAATTTTGTTGAGGATTTTTGCATCTATGTTCATCAGTGATATTGGCCTGTAGTTTTCTTTTTTTGTGGCATCTTTGTCGGGTTTTGGAATTAGGGTGATGGTGGCTTTGTAGAATGAGTTTGGCAGTTTACCTTCCTCTGCAATTTTCTGGAAGAGTTTGAGTAGAATAGGTGATAGCTCTTCTCTAAATTTTTGGTAGAATTCAGCTGTGAAGCCATCTGATCCTGGGCTTTTGTTTTTTGGAAGATTTCTGATTACGGTTTCAATTTCCGTGCTTGTGATGGGTCTGTTAAGATTATCTATCTCTTCCTGGTTTAGTCTTGGAAAGTTGTACTTTTCTAGGAATTTGTCCATTTCATCCAGGTTGTCCAGTTTATTTGCATATAGTTGCTGATAATCGTCTCTTATGATCCTTTGTATTTCTGTGTTTTCTGTTGTGATCTCTCCGTTTTCATTTCTAATTCTGTTGATTTCGTTCTTCTCCCTTTGTTTCTTGATGAGTCTGGCTGATGGTTTGTCAATTTTATTTATCTTCTCAAAGAACCAGCTTTTGACTTGGTTGACTTTTGCTATGGTCTCTTTTGTTTCCTTTGCATTTATTTCTGCCCTGATCTTTAAGATTTCTTTCCTTCTACTAGCCCTGGGCTTCTGCATTTCTTCCTTTTCTGGTTGCTTTAGGTGTAAAGTAAGGTTATTTATTTGACCTTTTTCTTGTTTCCTGAGGTGAGCTTGTATTGCTATGAACTTTCCCCTTAGCACTGCTTTTACCGTGTCCCATAGGTTTTGGGTTGTTGTGTTTTCATTTTCATTCATTTCTATGCATAACTGAATTTCATTTTTGATTTCTTCTGTGATTTGTTGGTTATTCAGCAGTGTGTTGTTGAGCCTCTATATGTTGGAATTTTTGAATGGTTTTCTCCTGTAATTGATATCTAATCTCATTGCATTGTGGTCAGAAAAGATGCTTGGAATGATTTCAACATCTTTGAATTTACTAAGGCTAGATTTATGGCCCAGGATGTGATCTATTCTGGAGAAGGTCCCATGTGCGCTTGAGAAAAAGATGAAATTCATTGTTTTGGGGTAGAATGTCCTATAGATATCAATTAGGTCTAACTGGTCTATTGTATCATTTAAAGTTTGAGTTTCCTTGTTACTTTTCTGTTTAGTTGATCTATCCATTGGTGTGAGTGGTGTATTAAAGTCTCCCACTATTATTGTGTTATTTTTAATCTCCCCTTTCATACTTGTTAGCATTTGCCTTACATATTGTGGTACTCCTATGCTGTGTGCATAAATATTTATAATTGTTATTTCTTCTTCTTGTATTGATCCTTTGATCATTATGTAATGTCCATCTTTATCTCTTTTCACAGCCTTTATTTTAGAGTCTACTTTATCTGATGTGAGTATTACCACTCCTGCTTTCTTTTGGTCTTTATTTGCATGGAATATCTTTTTCCAGCCTTTAACTTTCAGTCTATATATGTCCCTAGGTTTGAGGTGGGTCTCTTGTAGACAACATATATAGGGTTCTTGTTTCTGTATCCAGTCGGCCAATCTTTGTGTTTTGGTTGGGGCATTCAACCCGTTTACATTTAAGGTAATTATTGATAAGTATGATCCCGTTGCCATTTTCTTTATTGTTTTGGATTCGAGATTATATACCCTATCCGTGTTTCCTATCTAGGAAAGATCCTTTAGCATTTGTTGGAGCTCTGGTTTGGTGTTGCTGAATTCTCTCAGCCTTTGCTTGTCTGAAAAGCTTTTGATTTCTCCTTCAAATTTGAATGAGATCCTTGCTGGGTATAGTAATCAGGGTTGTAGATTGTTTTCTTCCATGACTTTAAGTATGTTCTGCCATTCCCTTCTGGCCTGAAGCGTTTCTATTGAGAGATCAGCTGTTATCCTTATGGGATTCCCCTTGTGTGTTATTTGTTGTTTTTCCCTTGCTGCTTTTAATATTTGCTCTTTGAGTTTGATCTTTGTTAATTTGATTAATATGTGTCTTGGGGTATTTTGCTTTGGGTTCATCCTGTTTGGGACTCTCTGGGTTTCTTGGGCTTGAGTGATTATTTCCTTTCCCAATTTAGGGAAATTTTCAACTATTATCTCCTCAAGAATTTTCTGATGGTCTTTCTTTTTGTCTTCTTCTTCTGGGACTCCTATGATTCGAATGTTGGTGCGTTTAACATTGTCCCAGAGGTCTCTGAGATTGTCCTCATTCCTTTTAATTCTTTTTTCATTTTTCCTTTCTGATTCGTTTATTTCTGCCGTTCTGTCTTCTACCTCACTTATCCTGTCTTCTATCTCTGTTATTCTACTGTCAGTTCCCTCCCGGCTGTTTTTGATCTCATTTATTGCATTACTCATTGTATTTTGACTCTTTTTCATTTCTTCTAAGTCCTTGTTAAAGCTTACCTGCATCTTCTCGATCCTTGCCTGCAGGTTATTGAACTGCAACTCCAATTTATTTTCCAGATTTTGGATCATTTTCACTATCATTATTTGGAGTTCTTTATCGGGTAGACATCCTATCTCTTCATCTTTTGTTTGGTCTGGAGGATATTTATCCTGTTCCTTTACCTGCTGGGTATTTCTCTGCCTTTTCATCTTGTTTATCTTGCTGTGTTGTCCCTTTATTGTGGGGGTTCCTCACTATGGGTGGGGTTGGATGTATGGTTTGTCAAAGTTTCCTGGTTGGGAAAGCTTGTGTGGTGTTCTGGTGGGTGGATCTGGGTTTCCTCACTTTAACGAGCAATGAAGTGTCCAGTAAAGAGTTTTGAGATGTCAGTGGGCTTGGTGTGACCTTGGGCAACCTGTGTATTGAAGCTCCAGGCTATGTTCCTGTGTTGCTGGAGAATTTGCTTGGTATATCTTACTCTGGAGCTTGTTGGCCCTTGGGGGGTGCTTGGTTTCAGTTTAGGTATGAAGGCGTTTGATGAGCTCCTATCGATTGATTAACTCCTGGATCCAGGAGTTCTCTGGAATTCTCAGGATCTGGGCTTAGTCTCCTGTCTTCCAGTAGCCTCAGGACTCCTTCGTCCATGCAGTAATGATGGTAGAACGTCTAGTTTAATGATGAGAATTTTCTCCACAGTGAGGGACACCCAGACAAGTACACAGAGTTATATGGCATGGACCAGAAGGAGAAGAGAGGAATCAGATGGTGAGAGAGTGAAGTGGCCAGTGATCACTTCCCTATGTGCTCTCCACAGCCTGGATCCCTCGGAGCTGTTCACAGAGTTATACTGATAGGAGAAAAGGGAGGAAGGAGACAGAAGTGACCAGAGAGAGAAAAAAGGGGGTCAGATGGACAGAGACAGATCCAGCCAGTGATCAGTTAACTCAGTGTTCTTCACAACTCGTAACTCTCAAACAGATTCCCAGAGTTGGGTAGAGCAGATAAGGGGGAGGGGGATTAAAGAGGTGACTTGGTGGGGGGAAAAAAAAAAGGAGAGTCAAGAATGGGGAGAGAGCAGTCAAGCCAGTGATCTCACTCCCAAGTAACAATGGGTACTGAAGCTTGGATTCTTAAAGATACAAAGTTGATACCAAATACTAATAAGCAAAGATTAAAAATCTAGAGTAAAGATTGGAGTTTCAAAAATACTTTTACAAAACAAAAAAGAAAAATAAAGAATAAAATAAAATAAGAAATAAAATGACAACAACAAAAAATTCAATTAAAAATAAAAAAGGGAAAAAGCAGAGATATAAAAGGAAAGAAAAGAAATAAGATGGAAAATGAAATAAGGGCGAGAGAGGAGATTAAAAAAGAGGAAAATAAAAATAAAGAAAAAAATAACGGGATTAAAGGGGACTTAAAAATTCTAAAAATAAAAATAAAAAATAAAAAAATAGTATAAAAAAGTTTTAAAAAATTTAAAAGATGGTCCTAGTAAAATTATATTTCGGGCTTTCTCTGGTTCTGTTGCGTACAGTTAAGGGTCAGTTCATTTTCGGATAGTTCCTTGGTCCGGCTTGTACTTCTCACAGCCTATAGACTCCTTTCTATGCAGTCTGTGCCAACTACAGGGATTTAATCTGTTGCTCCTGTCGGTTCCAAAGCGGTTCCCTCTGCTTATTTAGCGTCTTCTGTTTGCTGGTCTCTTCAGTGTCTATTCAGCGCTCTGGAGTTTGTCCCCCGCTCGCAGTGTGTGCGCTTTCCCTGCCCCCTCTGCTCAGGCTCTCGGTCGCCCGCCTGGCGAGATTGGGGGCTGCGGCTTCTCCCTTCCCCCACCCAGCCACTCAGTTTTCTCCGCGTGCAGCTGGACGCGCCTTCTCAGGTGTGTGGAGCGCCAATCTCTGGCGGCGACTGTCCAGAATCCCCAGAAGTCTTGGCTAGCACCCAATTCTCCCCGCGGTTTGGCAGCAGAAGCCTTGCGGGGGCTGCGTTGCGTCCGCTGCTCTCCAGTGGGGGCTGGGCTGGGCCGGTCCACAGCCTGCAGCCTCCCAGCTCCACCCAGCCGTCTCTCGAAGTGGACTGACTCCTTGCTGCCCTTGGTCTATCTCCCGTTAGCCCCCTCAGGGTGTTCAGGCGTTCAGGCTTTCAGTCCCAGTCCTCTCCCTAACCGCGCGGCCCACCCCTCCCTGAGCAGTCCGCTCTGGCTAGTGGGGGATGGGGCGCCCGGGCCTCCGCTCTGCTGGGAGTTACAGTTAGAGACGCGATCTGGGGGTCTTAATTATTTATCTGTTTTTACTCCCGGTTATGTTGCCCTCTGAGATTCACCACAGATCTGCTGGGGAGAATGTTTCCTGGTGTTCGGAAACCTCTCTCTTTTTAGAGACTCCCTTCCCGGGATGGATCTCCATCTCTAACTCTGCCTCTCGTTTTACTTTTTTTTTTTTTTTGTCCTACCTTCTTTCGTTGGCAATGGGCTGCCTTTCCAGATGCCTGATGTCCTCTGCCAGCATTCAGATGTTGTTTTATGGAGTTTGCTCGGTTTTTAAATGTTCTTTTGGTGTATGTATTGGAGAGAGAGTGGTCTCCCCGTCCTATTCCTCCGCCATCTTAGTTCCCCCTCCCTTTTTTTTCCTTTTTGTCTTTGTTAGAACCATGGATGGTAGATACTTGCTCAAAGGAGATGCTTTTAGTTTGGTGGAGTTTTGTTTGTTTGTGTGTTTGTTTAGATAAAATTCATGCTATGTTAAACTTAAAATTTTTAACTATTTTAAGTGTATAATTTAGTGGTTTTTATTAATTCACAGTATTCTGCAGTCATCACCACTGTCTAATTCCAGGAAATTTCCATCACCCTAAGAAACCCTCATCTCACATTTTCCCCTTCTGCCCATCCCCTGGAAACCAATAATCTACTTTCTATCACTATGGACTTACATATTCTGAACATTTCATACAAATGAAATCATATAAGATGTGACCTTTTGTGACTGCTTTTTTTTTTTTCATTTAGCATAATGTTTTCAGAGCCAATCCATGTTTTAGCATGTATCTGAACTCCATTCCTTTTATGGCTGAGTAATATTCCATTATATGAATATATCATATTTTGTTTATCCAGTCATCTATTGGTGGACATTTGGGTTGTTTCAACTTTTTGGTTGTTGAGAATAGAACTGCTATGAATATTCATGTACAATTTTTTGTTTGAATGTGTTTTCAGTTCTCTTGGATATATATGTTGGAGTGAAATTGCTGGGTCATATGGTAACTATATACTTAATAAAAAGCTTTTAGTTTTCCTTTTATATTTCACCTCAGTCATTTACCATCACAAAACACCAGTGCTTCATATATCACTGTGTTATTAGAAATGCATCCAAGCAGACATTTGGCATTAAAAAATGTCTTTGTAGGGTTCATTACAAGTTGACTCTTTGAAGCATCACAGATAAATTGTCCCATGTCAAGACAGACAACACAGGGCTTCCCTGGTGGCTCAGTGGTAAAGAATCCACCTGCCAATGCAGGAGACATGCGTTTGATCCCTGACCTAGGAAAATCCCACATGCCACAGAGTAACTAAGCCCGTGAGCAACAGCTACTGAGCCTGGTCTCTAGAGCCCAGGAACCGCCACTGCCAATTGCACTGCGACTCCTGAAGACTGTGGGCCTAGAGCCTGTGCTCTGCAACAAGAAAAGCTCCCACAGTAATGAGAACCCAGCTCAGCCAAAAATAAATAAATGAATTTGTATTTTAAAAAGATTAACAATACAGCTTGATGTGGTCCCATTTGCTGACACTGTAGCAGGCGCTCACCCAGGATTAGATGGTGCTTTTTAATATGATTGCTGGTGAGGATGGGTCTTGCTTATCTGAGTAAGATGTAAACTCTGGAGGTGCTGCTGCATTCAATCTGCTTTTGTTCTTTGCAGATGGAGGCTGGAAGCCTGGGGTAAAACTTGAGAGAAAAATGTTTTTTAACTTTCTCTTATTACCTATTACCTCAGGAATTAATTATTCTACTTTTTTAGTTTAAGGCCTCTCTTTCATGCTATTGAATTCTTTAAAAGTTGGGTAAATGAAGGTATAGATTAAATAATTTTGGCAGCTGAGTATATTTTCCCATGTGAGAATTTCTGTCCACAGAGCAAGGAAAGTCAGTGCCCAGGTATCTATGAGTCACCTGGGGCAGTATTGCACTTCCTGGCCCAAATAACCACTCTAGGACCTTGCTTATCAGAATTCCCATTTCAGAGAGCTTGGAGTTCTCTGTCCAATCGCAGATGAGGGAACAGCTGTTCCAGCATCCTTTAATTAATTTTCTGACAGACCCCCTACAATCTCTTCTCCCAGCCTTTCTTTACTTAGATCTAGACGTTTTTCTAGGGATACTTCTGATAAAACTCACGATTTGCAGGCAGGAAGTAAGATCTTCTCTTCTACATGTGTAGATTATAGATTTTCCAGATGCCACTGTGTTAACGTCTGCTATATATAATCAAAAAATGGATGTTCTTAGCTGCTGGTGGCACCCCTCTTGGCTTTCTAGCATGGAAGTGGATTTATTTTCATTTTGTGTTTTCTTCTGAAATTTCAGCAGAATATGGGAAAAAAGAAAAATATATCTTTGTTATTGACCTCTTCTCTATTCTTATCTAGATCAGGACAGTCCAATCCAACCTTTCATCTCCAGAAAGGCTTTCAAGCGTATGTACTCAGAAAAAAACCACCTGGTTTGCTTCTTCCTAACGCACATAAGGTATGGTATACAGATGCAATGTTAAATTCCTTGTTAACTAATAAATGCATTTTATATACACGAAACAATTTCAATTTTAAAAGTACTCTCACAAGTGTTAAATATAGAGAATGCATTTTATTTCTTAGATGAAAATTTCACTTGAATTATATTCCCCCTCCACCCTTTTTGTTTTTATCACGGATTTGAGTTTGAAATCTAAGTCTGTGTTTAAGCTGGTAATCTTGAGCACCATCCAGTCCTCTTGTGGATTTGATTCTTTTGTATATAGTTAGCTAGAAATACAGTCGGTGAATATTTTCAGAGTTGCTCATTTGATTGTACTTTGATTAAATTATACTTTAAAAGACACATTATTATATCTTATAACAACATCTACTCACTGAATAATATATTTGATGTAATAATCCTCTGATCTTTTGGTGATAATAAATATTTGAATAATCATAATATGCTATAAATATTAGACAGTGAGAGTTATAAAAGATTTTTGTTAAAAACTGATTCTTTTCAGAAAGCATATTATCTATGGATTTTTAGAGAAAAGAATATTAAAACCATGATGCATATTTTGGATATTATGATTATCATGTATAACAGATTATACATGTTTCCCAACCCCAACTGACTGGAGATGAGCCACTAGAAGGTGGGTTTAATAGCACAGTAATGGAAAATGCAGATCTGATTATGATATTCCCAGACAATTAAGTGACCTGGATGCTTAAGATCGAAAAAGTTCGGTAACTTTTATTAAGCCTCAACAAGGCATGGGTGAAAGAGAATCCCACCTGCAGGGAGAGATTTATGCCCCAGTAAATAGCTGGATTTGTCTCTCTTCTTGATAACACCCTCGATATCTAGAAGACGTCAGAACATAACATAATGCTTTCAGCCCAAGGATCTAAAGTACTTTTGTTTCAACTCCTTTCATTTTTCCCAGATCTGCATTGGAACAAAGCCGTGTTCCCACACTGACATCTACTTTATGACCAGCCTCCACCACCCCATGCCACCCCTATTTCACAGCACCAGAAAGCTTCTTTCTATAGCTGTTGGCCCATCTGACTGCTCTCACCTTGGTTATGGGTTTAGTCGTTTCCCTGCTCTAGTTATTGCAGCAGTGGCTGCTTTATCTCTCTGGTCAAAGTGAACTGCATGGTTTCTTCTCCTTAGAAGTGATCAGCCACCACCTCCCAAGTCTGGGGAAGGAGACTTTACGGGCAGATGAGTTGGCATCAGTGTTCTGCTATAAGCTGTGTCCCTGGGTTCTGAGTGATAAACGTGTACATCTGTCCTGGTTGAGGAAGGTCTTTTCTTCTCCTTCTTATCTGAGGTTCTGTATCAGTACCAAGTTGCTTCTCATTGTGTTCTTACCCAATAGTTATCTTGAGCCCCACAGCAGCCCTGGGTACCAGGAAGAATCCCCACACCATGGCCTTGAAAACAAGTACCTCCATTGACCTTCAGATAGAGTGGGTACATTTCCTTTCTACGAGCACCCACAGGCCTCCCCCAGTACCCTGTAGTTGACTGTGCTCAGAGCGTTGAAATAGAGACTTGCCTGAGCCCCTTGGTAGACTGGAGAGGGATTGGTGGTGGGAAGCGAGAGCAAGAGTGAGTCAGCAAGCAGGGGCTGATAAGAAAAAAAGAGTTGTTTTTTTTTAAAATGATATCTGCAGAATATTATGGTGAGAAACTACACCTTCATATTATTGGTCAGATTAAGCCCCATGCATAAGCCTGTCCTTTTAGCCTAATTAGCAATTCTTGTTGTTGTTTTTGTTTTAGTTGCTAAGTTCTGTGTAACTCTTTCGCAAGTGCCAGCCTAATTCATAATTGTAATAATTGCACTAAGACTACTTTTATGGACAATACTAAGGAAATTATTATCCTCTGGGTTATGTTGTTTGTTATATTTGTTGATACTGTTTTAAAATTAATTTCTAGCCTTAATGTTAGCTTGCAAGTAATTATTAATTTTCTGTATTTCTGATTTTTAATTATCTACCCTCTTATTTAGATTGATAGAGAATTTAAAGTCCAGAAAGCCTTGTTTTCAATTGGATTCCCCGTTCCCAAACCTTTGTTGTACTGCAGTGATCCATCTGTCATTGGAACAGAATTTTATGTGATGGAACATGTACAGGTAAATTAACACTTAATTGTACTTTGTTGCTTTTATCTTTAGTTGTGAAATTACATGTTAATAAATGATAGTTTATCAGTCAGCATTTTAGGTAGTTTGCTTTACAAGGGCTTAAACTTTTTTTCTTTTTATTAAAGCATCAGAAATGTAGCCTCTCATTTCCAGAGGCTAGAAGTTTGAAACCAAGTTCTCAGCAGGATTGGTTCTTTATGGAAGTTTTTATTTTTGTTTTGCTTTGTTAATTATTTTTTATTGAGATATAGTTAATGTACAATATTATATGTTACAGATGTATTACATAGTGGTTCACAATTTTTTAAGTTTATACTCCACTTAGAGTTATTTTAAAATACTGGCTATATTCCCTGTGTTGTATTAAACTTTCATTTTAATTTGAGAACACAATTTGAGTGACAGGAACTAGGAACAGATTTACGAATTATGGAATATTGGCCTATTCTTCCTCTAGGTGTCAGTAAAGAGACATGTAATGGCAATAACTGTCCAGATAGTAGAGGAAAAGATACTCCAGATAAAACACTAATCCATTAATAACAATAAATCAAAATTGTTTTAAGATTTTTTATTTGGTAAAATGTTACTTGAGAGTAGTTTTTGTCCTTTAAGTTAATCTTGGTGTATCCTTGTATTTTCCCTGTGGCATATATGTGTTAGTTGCTCAGTTGTGTCTGACTCTGCAACTTCATGGATTGAAGCCCATCAGGCTCCTCTGTGCATGGGATTCTCCAGATAAGAACACTGGAGTGAATTCTTATTTTCTTCCCCAGGAGATTTTCCTGACCCAGAGATCAAACCTGGGTCTCCTGCATTGCAGGTAGATTCTTTACCATCTGAGCCACCAGGGAAGCCCTGGCAGATTCTACCAGGAATTGGTTTTGGTTGCAAAACTGTACCTAATCTTTTTTGTAGGAAACAGAGTATAATGATGACACAGCAAATAATTGGTATGAAAAGATTTATTTTGTTTTAAATTATGTGTTGTAATTGCTTCCATAGGGCCGAATCTTTTCTGATTTCACAATTCCTGGAGTTAGCCCAGCAGAACGTTCAGCCATATATGTGGCCATGATAGAAACCTTGGCTCAGTTACATTCCTTGAATATACAGTCATTGCAGCTGGAAGGATATGGTAGAGGTGTTGGGTATTGCAAAAGACAGGTAAGGCATCCACACAAAGAGCTCTTTTTCTCAAGTTCTTGGAAACAAAATATACATTTTTAATTAAACTTAAAACCTATTATTTTATACTTTTCTGAAATCTGGCTATAACTTTGAACCTTCAGATTGACTTATTTTAAACATAAAATAATTTTATATTTTTTAGATCAGCAAAAGCTTCTATAACTGACAGCATGTATATAAATGCAAATTGAAAGCTATTTCTGTCTCTTCACTTAATTTACCAATACATTTTCTATAAATTTTCCCTTTTTAATTTAGTTTAACAAATATTTGTTAAGCATGTGTTTAATAAACAAATATATATTAAGCATATGTTTAATATGTGCTAAGTACTTTGTTAAATTTCAAGAAAATAGAAATCAATTCTTCCCCTAAAGGAACTTAACATTTTTGAGAGACCTCTACATGAAACTCATTTATATGAAACTTGAAAATGGTATAAGAGAGTATGTAATCTGGTAGTAAATTGTTTGTTACTTATCATGAGAGCTGTTCCATTCAGAGGGTAGATACAAGTATGCCCTTGCTAAAGTTGGGGAAAGCTTCCTATGAAAGATATGTCTTATACTGTATATTTAAGGAAGAATAAAATTTAGAGTGATAGGGAAAAGATAATGAGCATTTCACACCAAAGGAACAGCAAGACCAGATAAGTATGGGGCTGTCTCCCTTTGTATGTATATCCTTTTCAGGCGGCAGAGGAAGAGAGACAGGAACTAAGGTTGAAAGAATACTCACTGTATACAAGGTCCCATGCTAGACCCAATGTTTTTTAATCTTTGTAACAACCCTATTACATATTAATACCCTCATTTTGCAGATGAGGCAACTGAGGCTTGCAGGTATTAAGTAATGTACAAATAAGTGGCTTAAACATAATTTAAACCCAGCTCTCTGTGATTCCAAAGATGAAGGTCTTTACTGTACTAAATTGAACAGAGATACCTAAAAAGTAGAGAGAGAGATAAGTAGGCAA
The DNA here is from genome assembly GCA_007570785.1 of Antilocapra americana. Taxonomy (NCBI): domain Eukaryota; kingdom Metazoa; phylum Chordata; class Mammalia; order Artiodactyla; family Antilocapridae; genus Antilocapra; species Antilocapra americana. The sequence continues at coordinate 9,507,346 of ML664152.1, read as the reverse complement.
ATATTATTTCAACTGGTGGAGGACTTTGAGAATAGGTTGACTTAATTGCATTCAGTTCTAAGAAAAATAGGAAAAAACTTTGCATTTTTCATGTCTGTAATACAGTTCAAAGATTCTTTATAAGATTCTATGGGTAATTTTTTAAAAAAGATTAAAATGAGAAATAAAAATCTCCCTCCTTTTTCTAATCCCCATATTATATTTTTCAGAGACTACTTGTTTCTTGTGACCCTTTCAGAAATTTTCTATTTTTTTATATGTAGGTATATGTGTTTGTTCTTTTTTTTTTTCCTTCTCCAAAATAGTTGCAATATAAAGGCTAGAACCTACATCTCTTGATTACTATTATTATTGTTCAGTCGCAAGTTGTGTCCGACTCTTTGTGACCCCATGAACTGCAGCACACCAGGCCTCCCTGTCACTCACCATCACCTGAAGTTTGCCCAAGTTCACATCCATTGCATTGATGATGCCATCCAGCCATTTCATTCTCTGACATCCTCTTCTCCTTCTGCCCTCAATCTTTCCTAGCATCAGGGACTTTTCCAATGAGTCGGCTGTTCGTACCAGATGACCAAAATACTAGAGCTTCAGCTTCAGCATCAGTCCTTCCAACAAGTGTTCAGGGTTGACTTCTCTTAAGATTGACTGGTGTGATCTCCCTGCTGTCCAAGGGACATTTGGGAGTGTTCTCCAGTACCACAGTTTGAAGGCATCAATTCTTTGGCATTCTGCCTTTTTTACAGTCCAGCTCTCAAAACCATACGTGACCACTGGGAAGAACCTAGCCTTGATTATACAGACCTTTGTCGGCAGAGTAATGTCTCTGCTTTTCAACACACTGTTTAGGTTTGTCATAGTTTTCCTGCCAAGAAGCGATCGTCTTCTGGTTTCATGGCTGCAGTCACCATCCACAGTGATTTTAGAGCCCAAGAAGAGCAAATCTGTCACTACTTCCACCTTTTCCTCTTATTTAGTTTTAAGCCAGCTCTTTCACTCTCCTCCTTCACCCTCACAAGAAGCCCTTTAGTTCCTCATCAATTTCGCCATTACAGTGGTATCATCTGCATATCTGAGATTGTTAATGTTTCTTCCACCTCTTGATTCGTAGGCCAGTGTTTTTTTCCCCCTGATAAAAGTCTAGGTAAGTAGAATGGAACTAACTAGATGGAAGAGAAACTTAAGTGTTGAAGTTTTTAGGCCTATGTGAGTGTTTTAGACTAAGTTAAGTATCATAGGCATTTTTCCTGAGTATTTAAGACTGAACCCAAATTTGACATAATTGAATTTTGTTTTAATTTTAAAATCGCTGAATCTTATGTTCTACTTCGAGCTCTGTCATTTTTTAAATTTTTTTATCTCTAGGTATCAACCTGGACAAAGCAATATCAAGCTGCAGCTCATCAGGACATCCCTGCCATGAACCAGCTATCTGACTGGCTAATGAAAAATTTGCCAGATAATGACAATGAAGAAAATTTGATTCATGGAGATTTCAAACTAGATAACATAGTTTTCCACCCTAAAGAGGTATTGGAAGCCCTGTTTACAATAAATTGAGTATGTCTGACTTGGGATACAAGTATTAAGTAGATGTTCCCCTAGAGTGCTGAAAAAGCCCAAACCATCCCCATTCTTCCTCTACATTCAAGACTATCTTCACCACTCACAAGTTTTGGAAATGAGTCTTGTAGATTTTCTGGCATAGCTATTTTCTTATCTTTAAGGCCAGGTCTCATACTGGTTTACTACTTTAAAAGAATTTGGGACTTTACATACATGTTGCTGTTTTCTTCAAAGATGTTTTTTAACTATTAAATATATTTAGCTTATCCATATTCTTGCTCTTCTGGTTCATTTTTATTTTTTCCCCTATCTGATGAAGAATTTTTAATTTGATTATTATTAGCTCAGAGAGGACAGAATTCCAAAAGATTCCTTTGAGGCTTCAAAAGAATATGTATGAAGTTAATGGAACCTTGCTCTGTATAAATGTACTGAGGGTAATTTTCATAAAGAGTACAAACAAATCAAAACTATAATCCTCCTCCACTGAGCATAGTGAGGCCTAGAATTGAAAGAATGTGGTGGGACTAAAGAAAGTACTTCAGTTCTCTCTTTACCTACATGCCTTTGGGCAAGGGCATTTGGCCGTCAGTATTCTAACACTGATGTGAAAGATTTACAGTTCCCTGAATCCTCTTCCTTAGGGTAGAATTTTCTGGGTTCATTAGTTTTCTCAGAATGCTGAGATGTTATAGGGCCAGAAGAGCTGTTCTAAATTCACATACTGAGCTTCTGGGTTTCATGTTCTTTTCCTGTAGGAAGAGGATGGGGGAAAATAACATTATAAATTATATTGTTGTCATAATTCAAAGTAGTACTATATCTATTGAACATTCAAATATAAACACATATGAGCACATTTACCATCAAAACAGAAAATTTTTCATAGAAAAGTCAGTTTGAGTATTTAATGTATGTATATGTAATTATATGTATATGTGTGCATCTAACTTTTTGTTAATGGCATGGATGGATTCCGAATTCTAACTTTGTTAAATATAGAATAGCAAAATGAAAGATCACTAATGTATAACATATAAAAATTGTAAAAGCTTATGCCTTAAAACAGTATCTGGTCTATATTTTATCTGTATCATTTGATTCATTAATATTTTTGGAGCCTATCTTTGAATAGGTCACTGTTCTTAATGTTTTCTGTAATTGTAGTACTTTTCTTTCATTACTTAATCAAGGAAGGAAAATTTCAGACCTAACTCTCCTTGTTATGTGTTTTTTACCAAGATTTTTAAATATGCTGAAATTAAATATTAAATAGGCTGAAAGTAATGACAGACTACAGTAAGTTTCAAATAGTTATTTCCTTTTTATATTTAATCTCATGTTAGAAAACCATTTCATATAAAATTCAAGTTACCAAACAAGGATCATCTTTCTTAAGTTCTGTGGAGGCAATGCTAATCTGTAACGTATGTCTTTTCTATTTTAAATTTACATGTCTTTTATGTTTTAGGATTATATAATAGCTAGTTAAAATGTCTTCTACTTTATACCCAGTAGTCCCATAATTATTAGTGATATAAAATTTAATCAATTTCTGTCTCATATAAATATGGATAGCTAATTTTTTCTGGAAGTAACACACAATTGGCAAAGTACCAGTCAACTAGCATTTATTTATTACCAACTGTGTGCCCTGAAACATGGAGTTAGAAGGAAAAACAGCTCTTAATGAGCTCAAAATAGAGATGGAAAGAAAAGATAACTGTGGTAACAGCAGAGAACAGTATATACTCAAGTTCTAAAGTATATTATACAATAAAACTAAGAGACAAGAGGGAAAAGATATCCACTGTGGACTGACATTAAAAGCTATGAAACATTACAAATTATTCTAGTCAAGTTTACTGTAATTATTCAATAAAATATTGACTAATAGTTTAAAATTTCATAAATAAGTAGGAAATTAGACTATTTTTCTTTTTCATGAAGGCACTTCACAAATTGAAATATCTGTCCCTGGATTATAACAAGTTTAGTATGTGTATGTTTGTATTCAGCTATACATATGAGTTGGACAGTGAAAAAGGCTGAGCATGGAAGAATTGATGCTTTTGACCTGTGGTATTGGAGAAGACTCTTGAGAGTCCCTTAGACTGCAAGGAGATCCACCAAGTCCATCCTAAAGGAGATCAGTCCTGGGTGTTCATTGGAAGGACTGATGTTGAAACTGAAATTCCAATAGTTTGGCCACCTCATTTGAGGAGTTGAGTTATTGGAAAAGACCCTGATGCTGGGAGGGATTGGGGGCAGGAGGAGAAGGGTAAGACAGAGGTTGAGATGGCTAGATGGCATCACTGACTCGATGGACATGGGTTTAGGTGGACTCCGGAAGTTGGTGATGGACAGGGAGGCCTGGCGTGCTGCGGTTCATAGGGTCGCAAAGAGTCAGACACAACTGAGCGACTAAACTGAACTGATACATATTCGTAAGAATACGAGTGAAAGCTTTTTATTTTTCCTTTGAGGGTAAGGATTGTATCTTCAATTTTTTTCTTACTTTTGTTTCTAACGCCTATATGGTAAATGCTGAGTAAATGGGGACCTTGTAGACTAAAACCTCCTATAAAGCAGTAAATTCATCTCACTCGTTTATACAGCAGTTGCATGTTTCTGAATGAATCTATGCTAAAAGAACTGATTATAATTAATCACTAAGTAACTGTTTCCATCTCATTATTTATGTTTAATTTCTGTTCTCCAGTAGTACGGCTGTCACTACCTCTGTGCCTCCATTTTTATTGTAACTTTTAATTTTGAAAATCTTTAAAGACTCACAAGAAGTTATAAAAATAGTATAGAGGGGGCTGTGTATCCATCATCCACATTCCCCAAAGAGATCTCACATAACTATAGTATATTATCAAAGCCAGGAAATGATATTGTGTGCATTTTTAATTGGGGGGAAAAAAACAAAATCAGGGTTCCCAAGAAGCTAAAATGAGGTAATTGATATGGAGCTGATGCTGACCTTATTTTAATTCTTTTCTTCTTTTCCCCTCTGTTTTTATATTCTACTTTTCTAAGATATCCTATCAAGTTCTATTATTTAGAAAAAATTAGAACAAAGTAAAAATCTTTACTCTTCAGTAAATATGTACTAAAGCCTAAACAGTGGTATAGGGAATGGGATTATAGGAGGATTATGAATTTACATTCCTGTGATGTTTAAGGTTTGATGTTTTATTTTTTCCCCCCAAGCAATAACTTATTTTAGTTTTTGTCATCAGAAAACTCAGTAATTAAGGAAGAAAACAAAAACAATTTTGAATGATAAACCATCCAGGAATGCGTGTGGTAAGCCAGTAGAAAATTACTAAAAGGAATAAAAAAAATTGAATCATGTTACTCAGTTTCACAATCCCTAGTTATTTTCTAGTTACTGATATATAAAGTATTTGAAGAATGTTTGAACAAGTGTTTCAGTAACAACATGCTCGATGAAATGTTTAAAAGAACTCCAGTTTTCCTGGAAAAGATTGTTAACTTTCCAAATATAAATCAGCCATCTGGCAGAGAAATGTTTAAGATTTTGGAGTTTAGTATACATATTGCCATTTCAGCTTGAAAGATAAATATGTTTAATTAGGAACAGATAAACCCATAGGTATTTCATCTACCTTCAGTAATTAGTAGTCAGATGTATTTTAGATAAATATAAGTACACTGGTTCTTCTGAAGTCATCTGCCTTGCAGCATTTTATATTTTGTCTTATGAAAAAAAATTTGATATGCAAAGAAAAATGTATTTTTAATGGACTTTTTTTCTTTTTAATTCCCACATTATTTCTAAGATGCCAGTGTCGTTGGGGGAAAGTTTAGTTATAAAATTAAATTTTATTGCTACAAAAGATATGGGGATGTGCTTTTTCCAAGCTTTTTACTTTACAAATAATTTTAAATACCCTAAATATGCTCTTTGGTCATAAAACCAGGTTTTGAACACAGGCCCACTGACTTCATTCCACACTGTCCTGCTTCTCATTTCCTCTAGAACTGGTTAATTTTGATAATCTAGAAACTTAAACCCTTGTCTTTGACCACATCCTCACTACCTTCCTGGCTTCCCCAATGGCTCAGATGCTAAAGAATCTGCCTCCAATGTGGGAGACCTGGGTTCTATCCCCAGGTCAGGAAGATCCCCTGGAGATGGGCATGGCAGCCCACTCCAATATTTTTGCCTACAGAATTCTGTGGACAGAGGAGCCTGGCCGCCTGAAGTCTGTGGGGTCACAAAGAGTTGGACACGATTGAGTGACTGACACTTTCACTTTTCTTTTCAATACCTTCCACTTCTCTTATTTATACCTCACCCGAGATGCTACAAGTTTGATTGCTCTTATTTTAGAATTCATGAACCCCTTATGACTTCATATGACTTCTCACCTTGCCTGGCCTATTTGGGCATGATCAGTCATTTTAAAAACTACCTTCTTTATTATCAATGAATTAATAATTTTTTGCCAATGAATGTGTGTGAAAATAATGTAAGAGTTATAAAGTTTCCTGACCTTAGCTTACTTATTATTCCAGAATCTTATCAACTCTTGACTATATATATAGTCTCCAACCCTGATCTTGATTCATCATATTTTTGCTGCAAATAAAGTCTTAAAGTCAGATTAATACGGTTTGGGACATACTTTTGCTGCATAATTTCATCTAGGCTCTAACTTCTCTCCATAAAATCTGTGAAAAAAAGTTTAATCCCTTTTTCAAACCTTTTCTATTCTTCTTTAACTGTCAAGTTGCTTTTTACATCTAGATTGTTACTCAGCTTTTAGACTCGATTCACTTTTGTCTTTTTAGTAACTTTTCAGCACAAGCTGCTTTATAGGGATTACATACTCCTGGAAGATCCCTTGATATTGCTGAAGATATTTCAGTCCTCTCCTTCATGCAGACTGCTGGATGACATTTTTCCTAAGCCACTACCAAGAAAAATTGTTACTTTCTAAAAATTAAAGTATAGTTGATGTACAGTATTATATATTACAGATGTACAGTTCAGTGATTCATAGTAAAGGTTATATTCAATTTATAGTTATTATAAAACATTGGCTATATTCCCTGTTTTGTATGATGTGTCCTTACAGCTTATTTTATACATAATAGTTTGTACCTCTTAATTCCCTACCACTGTATTGGCCCTCCCTTTGCCCTCTCCCCATGGGTAACCAGTAGTTTCTTCTCTGAATCAATGAATCTGTTTCTTTTTTGTTATATTCATTTGTTTGTTTTATTTTTTAGATTCCACATATAAGTGATATCAAGCAGCCTTTGTCTTTATCTGTCTGACTTCTTTTACTAAGCATAATACACTCCAGGTCCATGTATGTTGCTGCAAATGGCAAACTTTCCTTCTTTTTCGTGACTGAGTCACATTGCATTGTGTATGTATATCACGTCCTCTACATGCATTCATCTGTTGGTGGACACTTAGGCTGCTTCCATGCCTTGGCCATTGTAATTACAAATAGTGCTGCTGTGAACATTAGATGCATGTATCTTTCCAAATCCGTGTTTTTGTTTTGTTTCAGATATGTACCCAGGAGTGGAACTGCTGAGTCATATGATAGTACTAGGGCTTCCCTGGTAGCTCAGTTGGTAAGAAATCCGCCTGCCATGCAGGAGACCTTGGTTTGATCCCTGGGTTGGGAAGATCTCCTGGAGGAGGGCATGGCAACCCACTTCAGTATTCTTGCGGGGAGAATCCCCGTGGACAGAGGAGCCTGGCAGGCTACAGTCCATGGGGTCACAAAGAGTCAGACACGACTGAGCAGCTAAGCACAGTACAGCACACATGAGAGTACTATTTTTAGTTTCTTGAGAAACCTTCATACTGTTTTCAGTAATATTAGGCTACAGGAGTTTACATTCCCACCATTATATGAGGGGTTTATTTTCTCTACATTCTCACCAGCATTTGCCATTTGTGTTCTCTTTTCTTATAGCCACTGTGGAGATGTGAAGTGATATCTCATTGTGGTTTTGATTTGCATTTTCCTGATGATTAGCGATGTTGAACATTGCGTGCCTATTGGTCATCTGCATGTCCTTTTTAGAAAAAAGTATATTCAAATTTTGTGCCCAATTTAAATCATATTTTTAAAAAAGATTTAAATATTTATTTCTTTGACTCTCCTGGGTCTTGGTTGCAGCACGTGGGATCTTCAGTCCTTGCAGCATGCTAATTTTTAGTTGTGCCATGTGAGATCTAATTCCTTGACCAGGACTTGAACCTGGGCCCCCTACATTAGGAGTGTGGAGTCTTAGCCACTGGAATACCAGGGAAGTACCTAATCAGCTTTTTTTTTTTTAATATTGAGTTGTGTGGGCTGTTTATATATTTTGGATATTAACCCACCCCTTATTGGTCGTATCATATGCAAATATTTTCTTCCATTTAACAGGTTGTCTTCTTATTTCGTTGATGGCTTCCTTTGCTGTGCAAAAGCTTTTAAGTTTAATTAGGTACCATTTATTTGTTTTTGCTTTTATTTTCTTTGTCTTCCGAGACAGATCTAAAAAAATATTGCTACAGTTTATATCACAGAGTGTTCTATGTATTTTCCTCTAGGAGTTTTGTTTCCAGGTTTATATTTAGGTCTTTAATACATTCTGAATTTATTTTTGTGTTTGTGTGAGAAAATATTCTCATTTCATTATTTTACATGTTCGGTTTTCTCAGCACCAGTTGTTGAAGAGACTATCTTTTCTCCATTGTATATTCTTGCCTCCTTTCTCATAGATTAATTGGACATGGATTTATTTCTGCATTATCAATTCTGTTCTGTTGATCTATGTGTGTATTTTTTGTGTCAATACCATACTGTTTTGATATGATACTGTACTTTGTAGTATTGTCTGAAGACAGAGAGCATGAGTCCTCTACCTCTGTTTTTCTTTCTCAAGATTGCTTTGGCTACTCCAGATCTTTCATGTTTCCATAAAAATTTTATTTTATTTTGGCCACACTGCACAGCTTGTGGTATCTTAGTTCCCTGACCAGGGATTGAATTCGGGCCTTTAGCAGTGAAAGCATGGAGTCCAACCCCTGGACCACCAGGGAATTCCCTCCATACAAATTTCAAAATTATTTGTTCTATTACTGTGAAAAATACCATTGGTATTTTGATAAGTATTGCATTGAATCTGTACCTTGCCTAGAGTGAAAGTGACAGTCACTCAGTCGTGCCTGACTCTTTGTGACTCACATGGATTGTCTATTCCATGAAATTCTGCAGGCCAGACTATACAGTCCATGGAATTCTGTAGGCCAGAATACTGGAGTGGGTAGCCTTTCCTTTCTCCAGGGAATCTTCCCAACCCAGGGATCGTACCCAAGTCTCCCGCATTTTAGGTGGTTTCTTTACCAGCTGAGCCACAAGGGAAGCCCAAGAATTCTGGAGTGGGTAGCCTTTCTCCAGCAGATCTTCCCAACGCAGGAATCAAACCGAGGTCTCCTGCATTGCAGGCAGATTCTTTAACAGCTAAGCTGTGAGGGAAACCCTCATAGTTAAATGAATTGAAATGGTCATTTTAATAATATTAATTCTTCCAGTCCAAGAACATGGTACATCTTTTCATCTGTGTTATCCTCATTTTTTTCATCAGTGACTTATAGTTTTCCAACTGCAGGTCTTTTACCTCCTTAGATAGGTTTATTTCTAGGTATTTTGTTCTTTTTGATGCAATAATAAATGGGATTATTTCCTTCTTTTTTTAAAGTACATTGTTTTTAATTTTATTTATTTATTTGTCAGCTATGCTGGGTCTTCTTTACTGCAGTCACTTATTTCTAGCTATAGGGAGCAGAGGTGGCTTTCTGGTTGCAGGGCACAGGCTTCTCATCGCAGAGCACAGGCTCTAGAGCATGTGAGTCTCAGTAGTTGTGGCACGTGGGCTTGGTATTTGCAGCCCTTGAGCTCTAGAGCATAGGCTCAATAGTTGTGGCTCACAGGCGCAGCTGCTCTGTGGCATGTTGGAGCCTCCTTGATCAAGGGATAAAACTCATGTCTCCTGCATTGGCAGGCAGATTCTTTACCATTGAGCCACCAGGGATTCCTTTTTCTGATAGTTCATTGTTAGTGTATAGAAAACAACACATTTCTATGTATTAATTTTATGTCTGCAGCTTTACCAAGCTTTACCGAATTCACTGGTGTGGCCTAGTAGTTTTCTGGTGGCATCTTTAGGATTTTGTATATATAGTGTTTGTCATCTGCAAAGAGTGACAGTCTTCCTTCTTTTAAATTTAAATTCCTTTTGTTTATTTTTTCTGATTTCTATGACTAGGACTTCCAATACTATATTAAATAAAAATAATAAGAATTGGCATCCCTGTCTTGTTCCTAATCATAGAGGAAATGCTTTCAGCTTTTTACTATTTTAGTATGATGTCAACTGTGGGTTGTGATTAATGACTGTCATTATGTAGAGTTATGTTCCCTCTGTGCCAACTTACTTAAGAAAAATATCATAAATGAATGTTGTTCAGTTACTAAATCATGTCTGATTCTTTGCAACCCCGTGGACTACAGCATGCCAGGCTTCCCTGTCCTTCACTATCTCCCAGAATTTGCTCAGACTCATGTCCTTTGATTAGGTGATGCGATCCAGCCATCTCATTTCCTGTAACCCCCTTCTCCTCCTGCCCTCAAACTTTCCCAGCATCAGAGTCTTTTCCAATGATTTGGCTCTTTGCATCAGGTGGCCAAAGTTTTGGGGCTTCAGCTTCATCATCAGTCCTTCCCATGAATATTACAGGGTTGATTTTCCTTAGGCTTGATGTCCTTGCTATCCAAGGAACTCTCAAGTGTCTTCTCCAGCACCACAGTTTGAAAGCATCAATTCTTTGGTGCTCAGCCCTCTTTTCGGTCCAACTCTCACATTTGTACATAACTACTGGAAAAACCATAGCTTTGATTATATGGACCTTTGTCAGCAATGTGAAGTCTCTACTTTTTAATACACTGCCTAGATTTGTCATAGCTTTTCTTCTTTTAGTTTAATGACTGCATTCACTGTCTACAGTGATTTTTGAGCCCAAGGAAAAAAAAAATCTGCCAGCACTTCCACTTTTTCCTTGTCTATTAGCCATGAAGTGATAGGACCAGATGCCATGATCTTAGTTTTTTGAATGTTGAGTTTTTAAGCCAGTTTTTTCACTCTATTCTTTTACCTTCATCAAGAGGCCCTTTAATTCCTCTTCCCTTTCTGCCATTAGCATAGTATCATGTACATATCTGAAAATGTTGATATTTCTTCTAGCAATCTTGATTCTAGCCTGTGACTCTAGCCCAGCATTTTGCATGATGTATTCTGCAGAGAAGTTAAATAAGCAGGGTGACAATATACAGCCTTGACATAACTTCTTTCCCAATTTGGAGCCAGTCCATTGTTCCAAGTAAGTTCTAACTAATGCTTCTTGACCTGCATACAGGTTTCTCAGGAGACAGATCAGGTGGTCTGGTATTGCCATCTCTTTAAGAATTTCCCACAGTTTGTTGTGATCCAGACAGACAAAGGCTTTAGCATAGTCGATGAAACAGAAGTAGATGCTTTTCTGGAATCCCCTTGCTTTCTCTGTTTCCAGCGAATGTTGGCAGTTTAATCTATGGTTCCTCTGCGTTTTTTAAATCCAGCCTGTACATCTGGAATTTCTTGGTTCACATACCGTCGAAGCCTAGCTTGAAAGATTTTGAGCTTTGCCTTGCTATCATGTGAAATGAGCACAATTGTATGTAGTCTGAACATTGTTTGGCACTGCCCTTCTTTGAAATTGGAATGAAAACTGACCTTTTCTATCTTGTGGCCACTGCTGAGTTTTCCAAATTTGCTAACATATTGAGTATAGCACTTTAACAGCATCATCTTTTAGGATTTGAAATAGCTCATCTGGAATTCCATCACCTCGACTAGTATGTAGTCATGCTTCCTAAGGCCCATTCAACTTCACATTCCAGGATGTCTGGCTCTAGGTAAGTAACTATACCACCATGGTTATCCAGGTCATTAAGACCTTTTTGTACAGTTCTGTGTATTCTTGTCCCCCCTCCCTTTTTTTAATTTTAAATTTCTTTATATTCTGTTTGAAGGATACTTGCTTTAGAGAATTGTGCTGGTTTATGCCAAACATCAACATGAATCAGCCATAAGTATATATATGTCCCTTCCCTCTTGATCCTCCCTCCCACCTTCCTCCTCATCCCACCACTCTAATTGTTACAGAGTCCTGCTTTGAGTTCTCTGAGTCATACAGCAAATTCCCATTGGCTATGTGTTTTACATATGGTAATGTAACTTCCCATGTTACTATCTCCATATATCCCATCCTCTCCTTCTTCCCGCCACCGCCGTGTCCAAAAGTCTGTTTTTTGTGTCTGTATCTTGATTGCTGCCCTGCAAATAATTTCATCAGTACCATTTTTCTAGATTTCATATATATGCCTTAATGTAAGGTATTTGTTTTTCTCTTTCTGACTTACTTCACTCCATCTAATAGGCTCTAGATTCATCCACCTCATTAGAACTGACTCAAATGTGTTCCTTTTTATGGCTGAGTAATAATTCTATTGTGTATATGTACCACAACTTCTTTATCCATTCATCTGTTGATGGACATCTAGGTTGCTACCACGTCCTAGCTGTTGTAAATACTACTGCAGTGAGCACTGGGGTCAATGTGCCTTTTTCAGTTTTGGTTTCCTCAGGGTATATATCTAGTGGTGATATTGCTGGGTTGTATGGCAGTTTTATCCTAAGGAATCTCCATACCATCTTCCGTAGTGGCTGTATCAATTTACATTCCTACCAGGAGTGAAAGAGGGTTCCCTTTTCTCCACACCCTCTTCATCATCTTTGGTGATGGCCATTCTGACTGGTCTGAGGTGGTATCTCTTTGTAATTTTGATTTGCATTTCCTAATAATGAGTGATGTTGAGCATCTTTTCTTGTGTTTGTTAGTCATCTGTATGTCTTCTTTGGAAAAATGTCTTTTTCCTACTTTTTGATTGGGTTGTTTGTTTTTCTGGTATTGAGTTGTATGAACTGCTTAATATCCATTATTTTGGATATTAATCCTTTTTCAGTTGTTTCATTTGCTATTATTTTCGCCCATTCTGAGGGCTGTCTTTTCACTTTGTTTATAGTTCCCTTTGCTGTGCAAACGTGTTTAATTAGGTCCCATAATCATATGGGATTTTTGAGCATAAACATAAAAATATGTTTATTTTGTTTTTATTTCCATTATTTTATTTCATTTCCATATGTTTACTTTTATTTCTATTATTACAGGAGGTGGGTCAGGGAGGTTCTTGTTGTGATTTTTGTCATAGAGTGTTTTGCCTATGTTTTCCTCTAAGAGTTTTATAGTTTCTGGTCTTCATTTAGGTCTTTCATCCGTTTTGAGTTTATATTTGTGTATGGTGTTAGGAAGTATTCTAATTTTATTCTTTTACAGTAATGCAGCTGTTCAGTTTTCTTAGTACCACTTATTGAAGAGGCTGTCTTTGCCCCATTGTATATTCTTGCCTCCTTTGTCAAAAATAAGGTACCCAAAGGTGTATGGGTTTATCTCTAGGCTTTCTGTATTGTTCCATTGGTCTATATTTCTGTTTTTGTGCCAGTACCATACTGTCTTTATGACTGTAGCTTTGTAGTATAGTCTGAAGTCAGGAAGGTTGATTCCTCCATCTCCATTCTTCTTTCTCAAGATTGATTTGGCTATTTGGAGTCTTTTGTATTTCCATATGAATTGCGGATCTTTTTTGTTCTAGTTCTGTGAAAAAATGCCATTGGTAATTTGATAGGGATTACACTGAATCTGTAGATTTTGTTTGGTAGTATAGTCATTTTCACAATATTGATTCTTCCCACCCAGGAACATGGAATATCTATCTACTTATGTCCTCTTTGATTTCTTTCATCAGTGTCTTACAATTTTCTGTATACAGTTCTTTTGTCTCCTTAGGTAAGTTTATTCCTAGATATTTTATTCTTTTTGATGCAATGGTGAATGGAGTTGATTCCTTAATTTCTCTTTCTGATTTTTTCATTGTTAGTATATAGAAATGAAAGTGATTTCTGTGTATTGATTTTGTATCCTATGACTTTGCTAAATTCACTGATTAACTCTAGTAATTTTCTGATAGTATCTTTAGGGTTTTCCATGTGTTAGTAGCATGTCATCTGCAAACAGGGAGAGTTTTACTTCTTTTCCAAACTGGATTCCTTTTATTTCTTTTTCTTCTTTGCTTGCCATAGCTAGGACTTCCAAAATATGTTGAATAATAGTGATGAGAGTTGGTACCCTTATCTCATTCCTGATCTTAGAGGGAATGTGTTCAGTTTTTCACTAATGAGAATTATGTTTGCTGTGGGTTTATCATAGACAGCCTTCACTATGTTGAGGTAGGTTCCTTCGATGCCCATTTTTTGAAGAGTTTTTAATCATAAATGGGTACTGAATTTTGTCAAATGTTTGTTCTGCATCTATTGAGATTATCATATGGTTTTTATCTTTCAGTTGGTTTATATGGTATATCACATGGATTGATTTGCATGTATTGAAGAATCCTTGCATCCCTGGGATAAACCCAACTTGATCATGGTTTATGATTAGCCAACTCTTCTTAATCTCTTCTCCTTCTGTTAGGTTCTTGCTGTTTTTGTCCTTTATTGTGCCCATCTTTGCATGAAATGTTCCCTTGGTATCTCCAATTTTTTTTTTAAAAAAAAAAAAACCTCCTCTAGTCTTTCCTATTCTGTTCTTCTTCTGTATTTCTTGGCATCATTCACCTAAGAAGGCTTTCTTATCTCTCTTTGCTTTCTCTGGAACTCTGTATTCATTTGTGTATATCTTTCTCTTTCTCCTTTGCCTTTCACTTCTCTTCTCAGCTGTTTGTAAGTCCTCTTCAGACAACTAGTTTGCATTTTTGCATTTCTTTTTCTTACGAATGGTTTTGGTCACCACCTCCTGTACAATTACAAATAGTTCTTCAGGCACTCTGTCAGATCTATATCTTGATCCTTTTCATCACTTCCATTGTAAAATCATAACAGATTTGATTTAGGTCATACCTGAATGGCCTAGTGGTTTTCCCTACTTTCTTGAATATAAGTTTGAATTTTGCAACAAGGAATTCATGATCTGAGCCACAGTCAGCTCCAGGTCTGTATAGAGCTTCTCCATCTTCAGCTGAAAAAATATAATCAATCTGATTTTGATATTGAGCATCTGATGATGTCCATGTATAGAATCTTCTCTTGTGTTGTTGGAAGAGGGTCTTGGCCATATTCTGTTTGCCTTTACTTTCCTTAATTTTGTACTCCTAGGTCAAACTTGCCTGCTACTCCAGGTATCTCTTGATTTCCTACGTTTGCATTCCAGTCCCCTATGATGAAAAGGACATCTTGTTTTGATGTTAGTTCTAGAAGGTCTTGGAGGTCTTCATAGAACCATTCAAGTTCAGCTTCTTTGACATTATTGGTTGGGACATAGACTTTGATTATGGTGATGTTGAATGGTTTCCCTTGGAGCAAACCAACATCATTTTGTCGTTTTTGAGATTGCACCCACGTACTGCATTTGGGACTCTCTTGTTGACTGTAAGGGCTGCTGCATTCCTTCTAAGGGATTCTTACCCACAGTAGTAGATATAATGGGTATCTGAATTAAATGTAGTTTGAATTTTTCAAAAGCCTTTTCTACATGTATTGAGTTGATCATGTTTTTAATCTTCAATTTGTTAATGTGCTGTATCATATTGGTTTTCAGATATTACAAAATCTTTGCATCCCTAGGGTAAATCCCACTTGATCATGGTGCATTATCCCTTTTTTGTATTGTTGTATTTAGTCTGCAGTTATTTGATTTACTAGTATTTGGTTGAGGATTTTTGCATCTATGTTCATCGGTAATAATGTTCTATAATTTTCTTTTTTGTAGTATCTTTTCTGGTTTTGGTATCAAGGTGATTCTGCCTGCAAAGGATAAGTTCAGAAATGTTCCTTCCTCTGCAATTTTTTGGAATAGTTTAAAATGGATAAGCATTAACTCTTCTGTAAACTTTGGTAGAATTCATTCATGAAGCCATCTGGTCCTAGATTTCATGTCTTAGGAGTTTTAAAATTACCGATTTAGTTTGCTTACTGGTAATTGATCTGTTCCTATTTTCTATTTCTTCCTGGTTCAGTCTTGGGAAATTGTACCTTTTTAAAAATGTGTCCATTTTTTTGAGGTCATTCATTTTATTGGTCTGTCATGAATCTTTATATTTCTGTGATGTCAGTTTTAACTTCTTCTGTTTCATTTCTGATTTTATGGATTTTGATTTCTCTCCTTTTTTTCTTAATATATCTGGCTAAAGATTTATCAATTTTGCTTATCTTTTCAGAGAGCCAGCTTTTAGTTTCATTATTCTTTTCAATTGATTTTTTAGTCTCTAGTTTACTTCTCTGATCTTTATGATTTCTTTTCTCCTGCTAACTCTGAAATTGTTTATTCTTTTTCTAGTTCCTTTAAGTGTAAAATTAGAGATTTTCTTTTCTGATTTAGCTTTTATAAGTGTAAATTTCCCTCTTAGAACAGTTTTTGCTAAATCTCATAAATTTCAAATCATCATGTTTTCATTTGTCTTTAGGTATGTTTCTATTTCCTGTTTGACTTCTTCAGTGATGCATTGTTTAGTACTTTATTGTTTAGCCTCTATCTGTTTGTTTGTTTTGCAGTTTTTCCTTTTTTGCAGTTGAGTTCTAGTCTCATAACGTTATGGTCAGAAAAGATGCTTCTCATGATTTCAGTTTTCTTAAATTTACTGAGGATTGTTTTGTGGCCAGCATGTGATATATCCTGGAGAATGTTCCATGTGCACTTGTAAAAAATGGTTATTCTTCTGCACAATATTCAGATGAATATTCCATGTATATATTAATTAAGTCATCATTTCTAATGTGTCATTTAAGACTTATTGATTTCCTGTCTGGATGATCTGTTCATTGATGTAAGGACACTAAATTTCCCCCACTAGTATTGTGTTACTGTTGATATCTCCCTTTATGTCTGCTAACATTTGCTTTATGTATTTAAATGTTTCTGTGTTGGGTGCATATGTTGTTACATATGTTTACAATTATGTCTTCTTCTTGGATTGATCCCTTGAGCATTATGTACTGTCCTCTGTTTCTTGTAACAGTCTTCAAAGTCTATTATGTCTGATATAACTTGATATAACTTTTGCTACCTCACTTTTTCCTTTTTAATTTCCACCCCCTCACTTTCAGTCTGTGTATATCTTTAGATCAGAAATGAGTCTCATGTAGAGAGCATCTATTTGGGTCTTGTTTTTATATCCATTCAGCTACTCTGTATCTTTTGATTGGCGTATTCAGTACATTTACATTTAAGGGAATTATTGATATATATGTTACTATTGCCATTTGTCAATTATTTTGGAGTTTTTTTGTGGGCCTTTATTTTTTCCTTTCTTTTGTTCTCTTGTCTTGTGATGTGATGACTGTCTTTAGAGTTATATTTGGATTCCTTTTTCTTTTTGTGTGTATATCTATTATAGATTTTTGGTTTGTATATCTATTATAGATTTGTGGTTCAGTTCAGTTCAGTCACTCAGTCGTGTCCAACTCTTTGCAACCCCATGAATCACAGCATGCCAGGCCTCCCTGTCCATCATCACCTCCTAGAGTCTACCCAAACCCTTGTTCATTGAGTCAGTGATGCCATCCAGCCATCTCATCCTCTGTTGTCCCCTTCTCCTCCTGCCCCCAATCCTTCCCAGCATCAGGGTCTTTTCCAGTGAGTCAACTCTTCACATGAGGTGGCCCGAAGTATTGGAATTTCAGCTTCAACATGAGTCCTTCCAATGAATACCCAGGACTGATCTCCTTGCAGTCCAAGGGACTCTAAGAGTATTCTCCAACACCACAGTTCAAAAGCGTCAATTCTTTAGGGCTCAGCTTTCTTCACTGTCCAACTCTCACATCCATACATGACTACTGGAAAAACCATAGCCTTGAGTAGATGGACCTTGGATGGCAAAGTAATGTCTCTGCTTTTTAATATGCTATTTAGGTTGGTCATAACTTTTCTTGCAAGAAGAAAGCGTCTTTTAATTTCATGGCTGCATTCACCATCTGCAGTGATTTTGGAGCCCCCCAAAATAAAGTCTGACACTGTTTCCACTGTTTCCCCATCTATTTCCCATGAAGTGATGGGACCAGATGCCGTGATCTTAGTTTTCTGAATGTTGAGCCTCAAGCCAATTTTTTCACTCTCTTCTTTCAGTTTCATCAAGACGTCTTTTAGTTCCTTTTCACTTTGTGCCTTAAGGGTGATGTCATCTGCATATCTGAGGTTATTGATATTTCTCCTGGCAATCTTGATTCCAGCTTGAACTTTTTCCAGCCCAGCGTTTCTCATGATGTACTCTGCATATAAGTTATTTTTTTTCCTCCAACCAGGTTTATTAAACTTAACAAAATTCTGTATACAAGGTGACCTAAACCTGCTGCTTCCAAACATGATCCTTTCCTAAATCCACAGTGTCAAAAGGCAACCTACTCTAAAATTAATAGAAAAGTGCCCAGTGCATATTACATGAATGGTTTAATAGTTCTGTAAGATAATTAACATAAGGTACGACTGAGTCCCTGTGACAGGCTGCAGAAGAATTGATATGCGGGAGAAATGATACAAGATGTCAAGAGGCCATTTTGTGCACTGCCACTGTGATGCCATCGTGTTTCTGGATCACAATGTTCCCATTATCTGATTCTAAACACACCACAGGAATATCAGTGGGGTCCGAGGTTAGCGTACTGCTTGCTGGGCTAGAACAGATATCACCCAGCATGCTCATCTGACAGGGTTCCGCAGCAACCTAGACTGAGTCCTTGTGAATCTGTGCACAGGACTCCAACAGTGGATGGATTCTTCATTGTGTCCTCCAAGTGCTGCTCTAAGGTCGCCTCCACCCCGATGCGGATCGCCTCCTTCTTCCTCCTGCATATACGTTAAACAAGCAGGGTGACAGTATACAGCCTTGACGTACTCCTTTTTCTGTTTGGAACCAATCTGTTGTTCCATGTCCAGTTCTAACTGTTGCTTCCTGACCTGTATACAGGTTTCTCAAGAGACAGGTTTAGTATTCCCATCTCTTTTGGAATTTTGTGATCCACACAGTCAAAAGCTTTGGCACAGTCAATAAAGCAGAAATAGATGTTTTTCTGGAACTCTCTTGCTTTTTCAATGATCCAGCAGATGTTGGCAATTTGATCTCTGGTTCCTCTCTGCCTTTTCTAAAACCAGCTTGAACATCTGGAAGTTCACTGTTCACATATTGCTGAAGCCTGGCTTGGAGAATTTTGAGCATTACTTTACTAGCATGTGAGATGAGTGCAATTGTGTGGTAGTTTGAGCATTCTTTGGCATTGCCTTCTTTGTGATGGGAATGAAAACTGACCTTTTTCAGTCCTGTGGCCATTGCTGAGATTTCCAAATTTGCTGGCATATTGAGTGCAACACTTTCACAGCATCATTTTTCATGATTTCAAATAGCTCAAGTGAAATTCCATCACCTCCACTAACTTTGTTTGTAGTGATGCTCTCTAAGACCCACTTGACTTCACATTCCAGCATGTCTGGCTCTAAGTGAGTGATCATACCATCGTGATTATCTGGGTCATGTGGTTACCATGAGGTAAATGGATGTATGAGTATGTGTATTGTTTTAAGTTGCTGATACCACAATGTCAGATACATTTTAACTACCTTGCATTTGGACTCTCCTCCTCTCATGATACGGTTATTTATATCATGTTGCTGCTGCTGCTGCTAAGTCGCTTCAGTCATGTCCAACTCTGTGGGACCCCATAGAGGCCAGCCCACCAGGCTCCGCCGTCCCTGGGAATCTCCAGGCAAGAACACTGGGGTGGGTTGCCATTTCCTTCTCCAATGCGTGTAAATGAAAAGTGAAAGTGAAGTCACTCAGTCGTGTCCGACTCCTAGCGATCCCATGGACTGCAGCCTACCAGGCTCCTCTGTCCATGGGATTTTTCCAGGCAAGAGTACTGGAGTAGGGTGAAACCACCTTCTCTGATTTATATCATATTTTACATCTAAATGGTTTCTGTATTCTTATTGTGGATATCAGTGGTTTTACTACTTTTGTCTTTTAACCTTCCTGCCAGCTTTGTGCATGGATGGTCCTGGGGTTATTGCCATACTACTGGAAGGCAGAGCAGGTCTTGGAGTCTAGTTGCAGGATCCAGGGATGCTAGAGCTGGTGTCAGATTACTGCTAGTGATAGGTGGTTTTCTGACACAGAGCCTGGGATTTCCAGAAGCTTGAATTGGCCTGATAGTGGGCAGAGCCAGGGCTAAGTTTGTCCCAGGGCAGGGTCTGGCCTTTTGGTCAATGATCTGGGTCTGCAGGCTGCAGGATTGTGGCTTTCTTGTATCTGGTGCCTGCCCATGGTGGGTGGAGAAAGGTCCTGGGCCCTCTGCTGGTAACGGCTGTGTCCAGAGGCAGCTACAGGCTCATGGGGTCTTCGGGCAGCTTGTCTGCTGATAGGTGGCCCAGTTAGTTGCATGGCCTGAGGTGTCCCAGTACTGGTGACTGTAGTTTGTTGGGGCATGGCTGGGTCCTAGGGCTAACTAAAGGGAGGATTCCACAATGACACCTGCCAACACCAATGTCCACATGGTAGAAGGAGCTCCCTAGAATGGTTGCCACTCATGTCTGTGTCCCCAGGGTGAGCTGCAGTTGCCTCCTACCTCTCTGGGAGACTCTCCAAAACTAGCAGTTAGATCTGACCCAGGTCCCTATCAAATTATGACTTTTATTTTGAGATCCTGGAACATGTGAGATTTTGTGTGCACCCTTTACAAATGAAGTCTGTATTTTCCCCAGTCCTCTGGTACCTTCCAAAATTAAGCCCCACTGACTTTCAAAGCCAAATAAATGCTCTGAGGGTTCATCTTCCTGGTACAGGACCGCTAGGATGGGGAGCCTGACACGGTCTCAGACCTCATACTCTTGTGGGAGAAACTCTATTGTGGAATTATTCTCCAGTTTGTGGCTATCCACCTAGGGGTATGGGACTTGACTATATTGCAAGTCCACCTGTCCTGCTCATCCTGATGTGGTTCCTTCTTTTGTCTTTAATTGTAGAGAATCTTTTCTGGTAGGTTCTTGTCTTTTTCATCAATGGTTGTTCTGCTTATCATTGTTGTTTTGATGTGCTCATGAGAGGAGGTGAACTCATCCCTGATAGGTTATTATAAGATAATGGGTATAATTCTCTGTGCTAAACAATATATTTATATTTGTTTCTTATCTGTTTTATATATAGTAATTTGTATCTGTTAATCCCATATCCATAATTTGTCCCCCCGCTTTCCCCTTTGATAACCACAAGTTTGTGTTCTGTATCTGTGTCAGTTTATGTTTTGTATATACATTCATTTGTGTTACTTTTTAGATTCCAGATGTAGATGATTTCATACAGTATTTGTCTTTCTGACTTATTTTACTCAGACAGTAAATTACTCCAATATTTCTTAAGTCTTTCCCTGTTGCTACAAATGGCAATATTGTGTTCTTTTTCATGGTTGAGTAATATTCCCTTGTGTATATACCATGTCTTTTTAAACCAGTCATCTGTTGATGTATACTTGGAATCAACCCAGTTGTGGCTAGTTTGTTTTTAATCTACATGCACTATAAACATGATTAAATAAAACTGATTATCAACAAAATGAAGCTTCCGATGTGCTGGATTAGGTTTAGTCACTCAGTCATGTCTGACCATTGTGACCCTATGGACTATGGGCTCCTCTGTCCATGGGATTCTCCAAGGCAAGAATACTGGAGTGATTTGTCATTTCCTTCTTCAGGAGATTTTCCCAAACCAGAAAATGAACCTGGGTCTCCTGTATTACAAGCATCTCTTTACTAACTGAGCCACCAGGGAAGCCCATAGACCAGTTGTGCTGAGGAAGTGCTAATTTTCTTTGGATGTTAGGAGCAAAGAAACAAAAAGAATGGTATGGACAAAAATGCATCCAATCCTTTTTTTAAAGCAAATTTAACTGATACTTCAGTATAATCACAATGATAAAAAGTTTTATGAAGTCAAATCATGGAGGAAGTAATAATCAATTTTTCCATAGTCATAATAAAAAAATTTGTATTGCCTGTTATATTGCCAGGCTCTGTACTTATTTATTGAATAAATACATTTTAGCCACTACTGTGTGCTAGGTACTTAAATAGACTCTGATAAACAAAATGGACATATTACCTACCTTTATTTCATATTCACACTAACTCTACACAAGATATGTTATGGTTACTTAAGTTGAAAATCAGAAATGTTAACTAGTCCAGAATTGCAGAGTTAACTGTCCAGAATTACAAACCAGTAAATGATGGAGGGCTTCCCTCATGGCTTAGCTGGTAAAGAATCCATCAGCAATACAGGAGACCTGGGTTTAATCCCTGGGTTGGGAAGATCTGGCAATGGGAATAGCTACTCACTCCAGTATTCTGGCCTGGAGAATTCCATGGAATGTATAGTCCATGGGATTGCAAAGAGTCAGACATGACTGAACAAGTTTCACTTTCTTTCACTAAATTGTAGAGCTAGGATTTGAATTCAGGTCTGTGTGACTCCACGGACCACATTTTTCCTTAAAGCTACAATAATGTGTTCAAGTATGTGACCAAAGTAAGGGCGTACAAACACATACAAAGATATATAAAGGCATGAAAGACAATAATTTGCATTGCCTAAATGAATTCTGCTGTTTTATCTTGCTTAGATAATCTTGGCTAAATTGTTGCTGCAGTCTCCTTTTTTCCCCTCTACAGTCTTTTCAAAACATAGCAGCTAGAGTGACCTTAAAATACAAATCCTATTCAGTTACTCTTCCTGTAGAGACCCTCCAATGGAGTATCTCCTCGCATATCCCTTCCCTCCTACCTCAGTCTCTTGAAGTAACCATAGTCCTTGTAATCAGTTTGGTGTGTATTCTTTCAACTTTGAGTATTCATTTGCAACCTTTTTATTTAAATAGGATCATTGTACACATATTATTCTGCAGATTGCTTGTATTTTCAGTTGAATGCCCTAGTTCCTAACATAAAAATCTATATTCCCTTGATATATATTGTTACAAAGGAGGATGAAGAAAGCTGTGTTACTGATTCCATATTACACAACTCTTATCATGTTGCTATATGATGATTGATTTTGTATGCATAAAACAAGCAACATCTTTTATAATAATTACATTTTTGTATCTGCAGCATGAAATAACTTACTTTAAAAAATTACTGTTGCCATAGGAGTGTAATATTTGTCATGTTGCTAGATTCATTATTAGAGCATAGATTCTTAAATTATAAGTAATTGTTAGAATTTCTTCTTTTACCATAGTTAACTTCCAGTTGAATATTTTCAACTGCTCTTGCCTCCACTCTTTAGTAGACATGTTAAGGCTATGCAAAGTAAAATGAAGAACTGAGGGCCAATCATGGAAGCATGGGACATGGCTTTACTCATTCAAGGCCATTAAAATTAGTTATTTGATAAGTGAATTGTGCCACTGTGGGTAAAGACTGCAAACTACAGCTTCACATTTGCTTTTGATGGAAAATATGATTTTCAATGTATTGTATTTCACTTATTTCCTTATGTTAGTTGTTTTGGGTTTAATATATTAAAATCTTTTTATTTTTAATCATAGGCTCGAGTTGTAGCTGTACTGGATTGGGAGCTTTCAACCATTGGTCATCCTTTGTCAGACTTGGCTCATCTCTCCATGTTCTACTTTTGGCCAAGGATTGTTTCATTGGGAAATCAAGGCCGTCATTTGCAAGAAAACATAGGTATGAAAAGAAAACATAATGTTGCCTAAATTTCTAGTAAGATAAAATTGTCTTTATTTCTCTCCATAATTAACAAAAGCTAATTTTATAATCTTAGATAAATAGCTTTTGTTTCTTGAAATGTTTTTAAATCTTTATCAATTTTTTTAAAGTGTGCCATTCTACTTTTAGTAATTTGTGACAAAATATAATCATTTCTATATACTATTCTTTTGGAAATAAATATTTGGAGCATGTTTTGCTTTTTAGAAAAATGGTTTTATATTCAATTTTATATGTAATATGACATTTCAAATTATTCACCCTGAAATTTTTATTAAAGTTTATAGTATGTACTGTTTTTATAGGGATACCATCAATGGAAGAACTGATTTCAATATATTGCCGCTGCAGGGGAATTAATTCTAATCTTCCTAACTGGAATTTCTTTCTTGCCCTTTCATATTTTAAAATGGCTGGAATCGCACAGGTAATTAATTTTTTAACGTGTTTTACTATTACTTACTGATGTACTCTTGAAAATATTTTTGGTTTGGGGGGATTTTACATTCTTTTTTTTTTTTTGCCATGTACATAGTCACTTGGCTTGTGGAATCTTAGTTCCCTAACCAGAGACTGAACCCAGGCCTCTGGCAGTAGAAGCACAGAATCCTAACCACTGGACCAAAGAATTCCCTTATATTAATATCTTTAGATCAATTTATTTTCCACAATGACAAATACCAAACATGGATAAAATATAAATTCAGAGTTTACAGAATAGGAATTTGGCAAGGGAAAAAGTTGAGTAGCAAATGTGGTATAATAAACCAAAAAGATGGAGGAAGGGAGAGAAAAAGACACAATGAAAAAAAGAAGAAAAGCATGTGAGACTTGGTTATTTCTTGAATATCAATATAAGAAGGAGCTAAACTCCTAATGTGATATCTGATTCAGATTGTAAAGCCATTTATTAATCAGGGCTGATGGTGAGGAAAGAATTATCATTGTATTTCCTAAAGCCTAGCACAGTACTTAGCATACAGAAGCCTCTTAATTATGTTTTTGAGTGAAGATAAGCAAAATTGTATATTTTCCTAATAATATAAATTTTGAGAGAATATTGAACATAAGTATAGTTTATTTTTAATTTACAGTTTAGACAAATGTATTCTTCATTATACTACCTCATTAAACTAATTCGTCATTAACCTAACTTTGAATATTTGTTTATTTAAGAAATTAAGATGCTTCATCACTGGCAAGTGGTTAAGATTTATAGGAAGAACAAATAAATAAGAGATTTTAGAAACAAAAGGAATGGGAAAAGAAAGATTAAGGAAAATTATGGTTATTTTTCCCTGTCCTCAGAGTCCATGCTGTCCTCCAATACCTGAAATATCTTCTAGGAAGTTGTTGTGTTACATCTCATCCTGTAGTTTAGAATCTTATTAATCATACTAGTTAATCTTGTTGCTTGGATGGATTTCTCACAATAAGGTTTATGGTATGTTTCTGTATTTGTCAGTTTCCACAAAAAACATACCAAATAGGCTTTCAATTTAAAATGGATTTTCATTTCAAATGAAAACTTGACATGGTTTATGATTACTATATCATAAACTACTAATGTCATAAACTATATAGTAATAACTTTAGAGATGATCATAAACATTCCATTCTAACTAGAAGTGTCAAATCGGAATAATGGAAAGACTGTTACAGTGTTAATATTGTACAAAGAATTATATAAAGAAATAAACTAGTGAAATTCAGTTGCTATTATTTGGGGCAGAGAACCAGAGATTATATTATGTTGAAAGCACAGAACATGGAGAGGTAGGGAGAAAAAGTTGAGCATTCCACTAACACTTTTCAAAGGAGAATAGTTTCACCTAAATTAAAGGTCCAAAAAATGAGATAAAATATTCTTAGAAGTAAT
This sequence comes from Antilocapra americana, assembly GCA_007570785.1. Classification (NCBI taxonomy): domain Eukaryota; kingdom Metazoa; phylum Chordata; class Mammalia; order Artiodactyla; family Antilocapridae; genus Antilocapra; species Antilocapra americana. The sequence goes on along the minus strand of ML664152.1, from coordinate 9,481,931 downwards.
TTCATTGTCTTCTTTTTGGTTTTATAATTTTTAATTTTATTTTGATATCTTTAGTTGTTTTTGTTTTTTTCTCCACTATGAAGATAAAACAGTGATCTTTAGAGATAATATAACTTGCCAATTTGGTATCTTTGATAACTGCTAAAGTAATTTTGAAGTTTGGTTTGATTTCCAGCTATAATTCTGTTATGATGCGAGTATGTTAACCAGATGATAAGTGTGTAATACTTTCATTTGGAGTGGCATGATTTTTCCTGCATGTAAATTAATAGAATTGATAGTCTGATTTATATCTTGGTACTTTGTAAGTTTAGTGATTCACATAACTGGGAAGACTGGATAGCTGAAGAATAGTTTTCATTGAATTTTAATCACTTTATGTTAATTTACTTATAGGGAATTTATAATAGATATCTTCTGGGAAATAATGCATCTGAAAATAGCTTTCAATATGCCAATGTTGTGCAACCTCTGGCAGAAACTGGATTGCAGCTCTCACAAAGGTAAGCAAAATATAGATTAGTGGTTAATTCAAATAGAGCCTTTATTAGGTATGTGAGGGTCATAAGCTTTAGAAGGATAGAGATTGTCTTTATTGCTTACAACACAAGGATTACTGCTGCCAACCATGGTTATTCATCTTTTTTTTTAGTAAGTTTCTTTTATGCTTGAAAATAAGTTGACTTCACATATAAAGAAATATCAATTTAATATTAAAAGGTTTCTCTTTTGCTGAGTTGAATTATAAACTTTTAAGGATATTGATAAAATTCTGAAATGTTCCCTTCTAATGTTCGTTACTTACATACACCTATTTCAAATTATGTATTATATAAGATGATTTATTAAGTTTAAAAATGTTACTCTCTTCCACCAGCAAATTGCATGAAACTGTATTCAGACGTTTAAGCATCTTTTAATTCATATGTCAATTAGTGGGGCACTTCCAAGGCATCAAATACACTTTTTTTCAAACCATACCTCCATCTAACAGGTGTGATGCAGGGGGAGGGTAAATTAGGGGATTGAGATTAACATATACATACTACTATATATAAAATAGATGATCAATAAGGACCTGCTGTATAATAGAAGGAACTCTACTCAATATTCCCATAACTCTATGGGGAAAAAATCTGAAAAAGAATAACTATATGTATATGTATAATTGAATCACTTTGGTATACCTGAAACTGACACGTTGTAAACCAGTTACTCTCCAATGTAAAATGAAAGTTAGGGGAAAAAAAAAAACAGTGCGATATAGCACTTACTGAACATGTGAATGATGTTGCCCCTGGAAATTTTGCCCAAGCCACAAGTTTCCATGACATCACCTCGAAAGTGAAAGTGTTAGTTGCTCTGTTGTGTCTGACTCTTTGCAACACCATGGACTGTAGCTCCTCTGTCCATGGAATTCTCCAGGCAAGAATACTTCAGTGGGTTGCCATTTCCTTCTCAAGGAGAACTCCCTGACCCAGGGACTGAACCCAGAGCTCCTGCATTACAGGCAGATTCTTTACTGTCTGAGCCACCAGGGAAGCCTGATATCACCTTAGGACCATTGTATTTTACACTTCATCTTATACATGAATATTTGTGATCTCTATAACATAATAAATGACAGTGCTGCTCTTCTAATTCTATTTGGGTCCAAGTTCTTTGCCTTCTTGTTTAGAGATTCTGATGGGTGAATTCAATAAAGATTTTAAAGTCCCATTGATTGAGGTCATGCCAGGCTATGTTTTCTCCAAAAAGTACTTTAAGCACTAAAGTTTAATGTTCAAAATAAAGTGATTCTGCATTCCTCCCATAACCATGAAAGATTAAAAAAAAAAAAAAGCTCAAAAATACAGAAGCTCTTTCTGAAGGCTTCACATTCTATTCAGAAATCTGTAATAATGATTTTGGACGTCTTTGTAACTTTTTTCTTTCTTTGTAATTTTTTTTAATAAAGATCTTTCAGCACTGCATTTCCACACACTGATACGACCTGTCAATTGTTTGTACAGACTAGGACAGGTCAGGAAGTTCTTACTAGGGTGAAGCAGTTCATGAAGCAGCATATCCTCCCAGCGGAAAAGGTAAGTATTCTATAAATAAACAGAATGTATTTGTGCTTCAAGACTATTGAGGAATTACTTCTGCTATCTCTTATTCTAGGAGTAACCTGGTATCTATCATTTCTTTGCAGTTAATCCTTACCTAGATGCCCCTTCTCACCTTAGCACTAAACTGCTGCAGAGCCTAATCATGAAAAATTCCAAGCTTCTAAAATATGCCAAGAGAATGCCACATAAATCTGTGCAATTAAAACTAAGTCAAAGGGAATTAGCTATTTGTAAAGTTAAGGTCTTTGAATAAAGTAAAACACTACTTTGAGGGTCTTTTCCTAAGGCAGTGACTTTTAGCCTCTTTTTTCTTTATGATCCCCTTTGAAAATTAAAAGGACTTTATGTTAAACAAAAAAGGGATACCCAGAAAATTTTGTATATCATTTGAAACTGTACATGGATACTACCACTGTTCTCCTCACATGCTCCTGTTCTAAGGTGTTAAGTTTCAATAAATTCACTGAGAATAGCCAAGTAATGTGACACACTCATTCATTCAGTTAACAAATAGTAATTGTGTACCAAGTAACGGTTAGGCACCTAGCAAGCCATGGAGATTTCCCGGGGGGAGGGAGGAGGGAGAGGGGTTCTGGAGGGGGAGCTTATGTAAATCCATGGTGATATCATGTCATTATATGGCAAAACTAATAAAAAAAAAAAGAAAGAAAGTAAAAGGAAGAACAAGAAGACAGGGCTTTGTACTCCTACAGAGTTTATACGTCAGCATGAAAGAAAGGCATTAAGAGATGATAAATGCTGTGAAGAAAAGATAAAAACTATTATGACTATATAAGGCATTTTTGCCTCAGATTAGGTGGTCTCGGACAAATAACTTTATCTCTCAGAGGCCCAATTTCTTTATCTACAGTATGACTAGGTATGACTATATACATAATAAATTCCCATTTAAATCTTCTGTGATTCTGAGAGTTCTAGAGCTAGGTGAGAAAAATTAAATACAAAACTGAAAAAGACTAAAACTCTTTCAACAAAAATTTTCAGTGTTGATATGTGTTTATAAAGTAGTTACTGTTGTTTCTTGGATTATATGAATAATTATAGTATTTTTAGTGAAGATCCAGAGTGAGATTAACTTGGCTCATAGCTTAATATGAAGAAGTGCTTTCCAAAATAGTCACCCCTTATATGTGGTCAGTGGTTAAGGTATCATTTTGCAGACTTTCTGCTCTAGTTAGTATATATACAATTTTGAGTTTTAAAATTCTAAATTTTTGATGGCCAGAATGTAAGGTGGTACTATAAATCTTGAAGAGGAAAACATAGGCAGAACACTGTCTGACATGAATTGCAGCAATATCTTTTTGGATCCACCTTCTAGAGAATGAAAATAAAAACAGAAACAATTGGAATCTAATTAAACTTAAAAGCTTTCACACAGCAAAGGAGAAAACCATAAAACAAAAAGACAGCTCATAGAATGGAAGAAAATATTTGCAAATGATGCAACCAACAAAGGATTAACCCCCAAAATATACAAACAGCTCATACAGCTCAATATCAAAGAAACAAACAACCCAATCAAAAAACAGGCAGAGCTAAGTAGACATTTCTCCAAGGAAAACATGGCTGAAAAGCATATAAAAATATGTTCAACATCATTGCTTATTAGAGAAATGCAAATTAAAACTGCAGTGAAGTCAATGAAGTATCACCTCATACCAGTAAGAATGGCAATCAAAATCTACAAACAATAAATTGTGGAGAGGGTATGGAGAGAGCAGAAACTTCCTACACTGTTGGTGAGAATGTAAATTGGTACAGCCACTAAGAAGAACAGTATGGCCTTAAAGAACTAACAATAGAGCCACCCTGTGATGTAGCAGTCCCACTCCCGGGCATATATTCAGAGAAACTCTAATTCAAAAAGATACATGCACCCCAGTGTTCATAGCAGCACTATTTACAACAGCTAAGACATGGAAGAAACCTAAATGTCCATCAACAGATGAATGGATAAAGAAGACGTGGTACACAAATACAATGGAAGATTACTAAGCCATAAAAAAGAATGAAATAATGCCATTTGCAACAACCTGAATGGACCCAGAGATTATCATACTAAGTGAAATAAGTCAGACAGAGAAAGACAAATGTCATATGATATCACTAATATGTTGAATCTGAAAATATGATACAAATGAACGTATGAACTTCTTTATAAAACAGAAACAGATTCACAGACTTAGAAAACAAACATGTTTACCAAAGGGGAAAGGTGAAGGAGAGGGATAAATTAGGAGTTTGGGATTAACATATATATTACTATCTATAAAAAAGATAATCCACAAGGACCTACTATATAACACAGGAAACTCTACTCAATGCTCTTTAATAATCAGTATGGGACTGAAAAAAGAATATGTATATGTATAACTGCATTATTTTGCTATAAACCCTAAACTAATACAAAAATTGTAAATCAGCTACCTGTAAAATTAAAATTTTTAAAAATAAAATTCTGAACTTTGAGATATTAAAAAGAAAATACAACACATTGAGTTGAAGATGGCAGACTGAAATCTTGGATGAATAAAATCCCCTTGAATTAACAATAATTTTTTAACTGTATCTTTAAAAACACAAAAATAGGAGAAATACACATCAGAGGACTAAAGGTTTTGAAAAGAGAATGGAAATTGGATTTGGAAAGCAGAATGGATCATACCAAAGACTAAACCTTAACAGAAAGCCACATTTCAAGAGAATTTCAAAGTGAGAGAGGTCTTTAATACAGGTGGTAACCAATTTTTTCTTTTTACAATGGACTCCCTATGATTGTCTGTTATGAAGCGCAAGAATGAGAAGGAGAAGAGAAATCAAGATAGTTGATTGAAGAATAAACCTGTAATATGTGGGCTGCTTGGGCTGGTTTCTAACACTCCTGGGTAGCAGCAGTGATTGCTCCATACAAAAGGCTGCCAGAGTACTCTAAAAAAAGCAGATGATCTGTTTCCAAAAAACTAGGGCTTCAAACCATGGTTAGCGCTCTAGAGAAGAGTGCTCCACGTTTTTTTCCCCAGTGGAGGATTTGGTGTAGACCCCAGCTTGCCTGTCAGCCTACCTGATTTATTCAAAGGAGAGTCAACTGGCAGAGGAAACCAAGTAACCTTGTTCTTTCATTCCTAAATGTAAATGAGCAATCCAGGGAAGCACAGAAGAGGCGTTACAAGATGGATCATGATACCTCTGCTGAACCTCATCTCATGCAGCTACTAAAATATTTACAAAGAATTTTCGATAAAATGCTTTATGATAAATTTAGAAAAAGCAGTCTATTGTTTTAAAGGAAAGATTGTCAACATTTTGTGTGGCAAGGAAAGCCATAACCATTTTCTGTTTGCAGATTTTTCAAGTTTAGAATATATCTAATGAGAGCTTTTTCTTCCTTTAAAAACTTGTACTAACATCTGTAAATGTTTTATCCTGTAGAATATTCTGAACAGTACTAATCCCTATTTGTGAACACACACATTTGAAATGATGCTTGGAGAAAAGTAATTAGCTTTTTCAAAACAGAAGGAGAGAAAGCCTATAAAATCCTGTCCACTATGACTATAACTATATTTATAAAAACTGGAACAATCATATCTAGAAAATAAGATTGTATCATATAATACACTAACATCTTAATATTACATATCTTTAGTAGTAAGACTCCTGATGATTTTTTCTTAATACTTCATATATTTTTCAAACTTATAACAGGAAAAAAATTAGGTTCAATTTATGCTCCTCTAATGACCTTTTAAAATTCTTTGGATATCATAAAGTAAGAACATAAGAATCCATTAAAATCCATTAAAATATTCAAAGGTGATTCTTCCTGGAGAGGAGGGAGAGGGAATTGGTGGTAATCAAAAGGTATAAACTTCCAGTTATAAGATAGATAACTAGGGATGTAATACACAGCATGATAAATATAACTTACAGTTATGTGTGAAAGAAATTTTTTTCTATTTCTTTAATTTTATATCTATATGAGATGTGTATATTCACTAAACATTGTGATAATCATTTCATGATGTATGTTAGTCGAATTATTATGCTGTATACCTTAAATATATACAGTGCTATAAGTCAATTATATCTCAATAAAACTGGAAGAAAAAAGGAAATGAAATAAAGGCAATTCTTCTATTTAAAATGAATAGAGTCTTAAAATAGCATGTAGAACAGAAACTAGCAACATGACATACTTGAGAACACACTTTTAATATAATGATAACATTAGTCCTATTTTTTACTGAATCTAATAATATATTAGGGAAGAATTCTTGCTTCTTTTTTTCTAACAGACTTAAGTTTAAAATGAAAAATGTATTAGTATTGCAAAATTACTTATAGGCTCAGATTTAAGACTATGAACTAACATACTCCAAAGCAGTTTCTCTGTCAGTGAATGAGTAAGTTAAATATTAAAGGTGATATCTAGGGAGAATTGATCAGGCATCAAGCATATTTTCTGTTTTCCTTTTCCATCAATAAACTATTTTTTTCATACTTTAAGAATTAAAGATTCTTTGTGATAAATTATTTTATTTTAATTCTGACTTCTAGCATACCACATATTGTTGTGTTGTTCAGTTGCTAAATCTTGTCCGACTCTTTGCGACATACAGATTTTGCAAAATTCCAAATCAATAGACTTTAAACAGAAGTATTAAATAGTACTTCCCTCATAGCTCAGTTGGTAAAGAATCTGTCTGCAATGCAGGAGACCTGGGTTCGATCCCTGGGTTGGGAAGATCCCCTGGAGAAGAGAAAGGCTACCCACTCTAGGATTCTGGCCTGGAGAATTCCATGGATTATACAGTGCATTGGGTTGCAAAGAGTCGGACATGACTGAGTGACTTCCACTTTCATTTTTCACTATTAAATAATATACATTTTAAAATAATTATATAAATGGCATAAAGAAAATTGAGCACCAAAGAACTGATGCTTTTGAACTATGGTGTTGGAGAAGACAAGTGAGAGTCCCTTGGACTGCAAGGAGATCCAACCAGTCCATCCTGAAGGAAATCAGTCCTGAATATTCATTGGAAGGACTGATGCTGAAGCTGATGCTCCAGTACTTTGGCCAACTTATGTAAAGAACTGACTCATCAGAAAAGACCCTGATGGAGGGCTTCCCTGGTGGCTCAGCTGGTAAAGAATCTGCCTGCAATGCAGGAGACCTGTGTCCGACCCCTGGGTTGGGAAGATCCCCTGCAGAAGCGAACGGCTACCCACTCCAGGATTCTGGCCTGGAGAATTCCATGGACCTCAGTCCATGGGGTCACAAAGCGTGGACATGACGAGCAACTTTCACTTTCACTTGATGCTGGAAAGATTGAAGGCAGGAGAAGAAGGGGACGACGGAGGAAGAGATGATAGGATGGTATCACGGACTTTATGGACTTGAGATTGAGCAAACTCTAGGAGTTGGTGATAGACAAGGAAGCCTGATGTCCTGCAGTCCGTGGGGTCACAAAGAGTCAGACACAACTGAGGGACTGAACTGAACTGACAAATGATATAGTGTAATTTCTCAGAACTGTAGAGTCAAACAGAGGTAGTCACAGATGAGAATTTGTACACGTATTACAGAACACATTTCTTATCAAACACAATTGAACTACTATTTCCATGGCAACATGAGGGATGGAAATATTAATAATAAACAACCATAAACAGGAAGTCTTCTAACTTACTTCCTGACAGAAATGACAAGTACTGTTCATTGTGGTGCCTGTGAAAGAGCCATCTTTTGTCTTCTTGAAGTTTTAGACTAGCCATGCTTCAATAAAATGGGCTTCCCTGGTGGCTCAATAAAAGGAACATTTTAGTATATTTACTTATATGACTGTAATTTGGTGGAACAATTTTAGAAAACAATTTTGTAATACAGAGTTTTGACCAATGTTCATAGCCTTATATCAGTAATTCTGTTAGCCTGTATGTAGAAAATAAGTACAGAGGTGTTTTAAGAGCAAAACATTGAAAATGTAAACCCATGGTGATATCATGACAATGTATGGCAAAAACAATTAAAAAAAAATAAATAAAAAAAAAAGAAAAAAAAAATCTCAACCTGAAAAAAAAAAAAAATGTCCTTATAGTCCAATATTTTAGTTCACAGATTAGAGATTACTGTTATTGTTTTTTATGTAGCTAGTTGTTAAATTTCAGCTTACCCTTGTATTTATCACTTTATTTATTAACTATTCCTTCTTACAATCCAGATGTTCCTTCTTGGATCAAAATCCTTTAATGAGAATCTGCTAGTAAATGCTTATTTTTCTTTCTTTTTTCCTTTTTTTTTTTAAAATCTGAAAAGGGAAGTAATGATTCTCTCTGTATCCTTCATATCTTTTAACCACTCATATTTTCCATTGTATTTCTGTGCTTCATTCAAGAAAGAAGTAATTTCTTCAGATCCTTCTTTCAATTTATTATTATTTGAATGTAACTAGTCCATCTTTCAACCTGGCATAGAGGGGTATATCTCATTATTTAGATTGTGTCAGAATTACCGAGAGAGCTAGTTAAGATTACAAAAATAGGAATACACAAGTAGATTCATCAAGGAAGGATACAGCCTGGACCCTTGTGTTTTATCAGGTGATTCTGATGCCCACCAAAGTTTGAGAATCACTGTCATTGGGTTTTTTAATTTAATTACAATGGTTTTTCTTTGCCTCAAGTTGTATTCAGTCTTTTTCAGGTTTGTCTGCCCAAGTTTGATACTCCTTTGTCAGCCTCTTAATTCCTTCTTTTATTCTTGGAATCTATTGGACACAAATACTTTTTATTCTGTATTTAATCATTATTCTAACTGTGGCCTTTCGGGGTATGATTCTATTTTGTTGAACTATTGTTTTTGCTAATTCTTGCTAATGGTGGCTTGTTACCTTGAGTGTTCAGTTTTTTTCATTCTGGACTCGTGTTATGTGGAATGGAATTTTATCTGCAGGGATTAGTGAAGACTTTTTTTTTGGCATTTTTCTTGTCTTTTTTTTTTTTAATTTATTTTATTTATTTATTTTGAAGACTTTTTTAAAAGGAACGTTTCCCACAGAGTGAACTTGCTTTTGCTTCTGCAGTGCTTTCGGACACTGTCACCAGGAACCCTGTAACCTTAGTTTTCAACCTGGATCTTTAGGGCCTCCTGGACCTGTGAATTCAGGTCTCAGACCTGACTAAAGGCAAGCTTCAGGTCAGAAATGTCTCTTTTTGCTGTTCCCTCCTGTGAGTGACCTTTATTCAGCTTTTCGTTTTTATTTTCTACTTTTCTCCACTTAGGTTTTGCAGATCAGGCATCCTGGCTTTGATGCAGGGAAGTGGTGGTCTCTGATCCCTCCTCTTGCCCTGTTTCTGACATTTGGTTTCACCTGCCTGTGTGGCCCATTGGAAACTAGGATCTAGGCTAATATAGATCAGCCTACACCCTCCAGACAAACTTGGTTCCAGTGCTCACTCACACGTAAAGTCAGGCATTTGTATTCCTGGCCTCTGAGGAGTTTCCTTATTTTCCTTTCAGCATAGCTATGTATTACTGCATGTATTTTAAAAAATTATTTTTAATATTTTACCCAGCATTTTTAGTTGTATTACCCTGGAAGAGGATTCCATGACCATCCAGTATGCCATCTTACTGAAAACGGAACACTCGAATCTTGGGTGTAGGATTTTGTAAGTTAATTCTCTAATACCAAGGCAGCATCATTTTGTGAGGAATAAAATATTGTGTTATTTATTATAACTATATATTATATATGATTATATATTATACATATAATTATATGTATTAGCCTGGGCCCTGGTTTCCAATGGGCCACATAGGCAGGAATCAGGAAGCAAAACCAAATGTCTCAAATAGGACAAGAGGAGGGATCAGAGATTACTACTTCCCTTTACCAAAGCTAGGATTCCTGATATACAAAAAAAAAAAAAAACCTGTAAAATTTTTTATAATTCTGTGTCTGATTTTAGAAAGAAAGTTTACTGATTCAATAGCAGCTGAAAGAGCTTTTTCACTTAAATATGTTTATTTACTTTGGATATTAGCAGCTTATGGCATTACTTTTATTAACTCTAACTAATGAACTTTTTTATCCTTTTATACTTTAAGGAGATAATTGAGTTCTATATTCAAAATGAAAATGCACTGGACAAGTGGAAGAAACCTTTAGTAATTGATAAACTCAAGGTAAGAAAAATAAAAGAAACTTAAAATTGGAGAATTTATATGCAGGTTTTTTTTTTTTTAGAACTTAGTTTGTTGTTGCTTCTCTTGTTATATATATATGTAGAGGATAATTACATCAATTATAACTTTTGTTATATATAGAGAGGATAGTTATTCAAGTATACTTTATTAAAAAAAAGTTAAAAATAGAATCTGTAATATACAAATTAGTTTACATAGTGTGTTGTGTGTGATATGTAATGAAGACAGCCTCTTATAACTATTCAGATTAAAAATACAATCAGCGCTCTCACTTGAGACTGAAGTTATTTGTCCCACATGGGCTTAATCCAAATTTCATGTTTTCCAATGTTAACACATGTTAGAAATTGAAGTGCACAAAATAGTGTATTTGGCATAATTATACTTAAATTGAAGAGATTTTATAATAGCTATGATTCAATGAGAAGCACTCAAGTAAGTAAATTTAGTTTTTCAGCCAAATATAAAGAAGCTTTGTGGAAAAGTCATTTCTTTAACCATTAAGAAAATGTTGATTTATAATGAATTAATGACTCTGCACATTGTAGGATACGATGAAATAATTTCAGAAGTTTGAAAGGCATAAATACCAATATCTTTTAAAAGTAAACTATTTTAGGTTGTGATAAATTATGGTCACTCTGGCATATTCATCATCTTGACAGGAAATGGCCAAAGCAGAAGGCCTCTGGAACTTGTTTTTGCCAGCTGTAAGCGGTCTCAGCCAGGTGGACTATGCCTTGATTGCTGAAGAAACAGGAAAATGCTTTTTTGCTCCGGATGTCTTTAACTGCCAAGCACCAGGTTATGACATTATTTTAAATCATAACTTTTCTCTGATATTTTCAGCAGTGTTTACAATTTCTCTGTTTTTTGACAAGGAAATTTTTCTACACAAAGTCATTGATTTATAAATTTGTAATTTTACTTTTTAGTTACTTTTATATAAATGTTAAAAAAGTGGATCTAATGTTCTCATTGTATTATTCTTTTATTAAACATCATTACACTGAGTATTAGTGAATAGATGTTACCATCAAAGGGATTGGCATTATAAGATTTCCAGTTTTCTGACTGGGTATTAAATATATCTATGGTTAGCTAGAATGAATAGAGTTTTTAAATCTTTTGGTTAGCCTCACTGCCTCTCCATTTACTTGCCCACTCTTTATGAGTTGCCTACTATATGCTAAGCACCATTTTAGGAACTCGGGATAGATCATGAAATAAAATACACAAAGTTTTCTGCCCTCATGGAGCTGACATTCTAACAGAAAGAAACAAAAATAAACACCAGATAGAATAAATAAGTAATTTTACGGTAAGTTTGAAGATGAAAAGTTCTTTGGAAGAAAAAAGCCCAGGAAGGTAGGGAAGTGCTGGAATGCTGAGAGATGAGGAATATGTATTACAATTTATCGTTAAGATGAAAGGCGCAGGATGGGACTTATTGAAAAAATGACATTCAGTAAAGACTTAAAGAGGGTAAGAGAGTCAGCCATGTGGAGATCTGGGGAAAGAGTTTTCATAGCATAGAGAACATAAAATACGAAGGCCTTAAAGCATAAGTGTGATTGGTGTGTTTTAGGACTACCCAAGGAGGTTATTGTGACAGGGAAAGAAGAGTAGAAGATATCAGAGGGAAAGGGTCTTATATGTTGGGACTTAACAGGCAGATGACAGCTATACTTCAGTGAAATGGACATTTGAGCAGAGGAGTAACAAGATGTCTCTTCAGTTTTTAAAGGATCCCTTTGGCTGCCATGTTGAGAATTAACAAAAGAAGGATATAAGCAGGGAGTCTTGTTGTGATGGTCCTGAGTGATGATAGGGATTTGTTCAGGGAAGTAGCAGTGGAAATAATGAGAAGTGAAAAGATTCTAACTGTATTTTGAAGGCAGAGGCAAGAGGATTTCCTGGTTGGTTTTGGGGTATTAATGGAAGAATCAAGGATACCTCCAATGACTTTAGCATGAAAAATTGGAAGGATGAAGGCAGGAGGGTAGGAGGCGTTTTTATGAAAAAGGCAATATGGGAAGAATAAACTAGGTATGTACTCTTTAGAAGGTGTTTTCAAACCCAGTTTGCCAAAGGAACCCCCAAAGAAGCTTTTAAAGAATCCAGATTTGTGGACTTCATCCCTAGAGATTCTCATTCCAGTTGATCTAGGGTAGACCCTCAGAATGTCTTTGTCTTTTCCGCCCCCAGGTTACTCTGGTTATTTTTGATGCTTCCAATCAAGCCCTGGCATTTGATTTGTAGTAGAATGACTGTTTAATATTTTATAGTGTCCTGTACAAGTTAGGCCTCAGTTTTACCTTTTGTACTTATTGTATGACCCTGGTACAAAAGCTTTCCCCAAAAGAGTTAATGAAGCAGGAAAGTGCAAAAACAGGTATATTAGATGTCAGAGAAAATACACTCTAGTTGCCTCTCACAGTACTTCCACACTAGACTTTGCTCTCATTTCTTGGGAATTGTTAACATGGTCCATAAACCTCTGATAATGGCTGAACTTGTCCCAGATATGGTTTTCTCTCTTCAAAACACTGATCTATCAATTTACTACATTTTATTTCAACAGTTAAGTCTATTATAAAAGTAAATAAATTTATTAACAACAGAATTTCTAAAGATTTTATCCCTTTATGGATGACTATTGCATCATGCTACATAGGTAGCATGATTTTGTGGAAATAAAACTGGTAGTCCTTTGTTTAAAAAACTTCTTTTATTGCCACTCATTGTAAAAACTATCTTTTATATTGTGACCTAATATGTAGCATATGTAGTTGTATTAGTGTGTTCATGGATAGATGGATTTATGGCAATGAGGAGTGGGGGGACATATATTATTGAAAAAAGGCTTCAAGAAACAATAGTTTCCCTTACTACATGAATTCATATATTTTTCCATTGATTCATCTAAGATATTCTATTTTGACCTATTTTCATTTCTTGGAAAATGCTAGCCATATTCCATTAAACTAGTTTATGACGCACTAATGGGTCATAAATGGTATGGACCTAACAGAAGTAGAATATATTAAGAAGAGGTGGCAACAACATACAGAAGAACAGTACAAAAAAGATTTTCATGACCCAGATAATCACGATGGTGTCGTCACTCACCTAGAGCCAGACATCCTGGAATGCAAAGTCAAGTGGGCCTTAGGAAGCATCACTACAAACAAAGCTAGTGGAGGTGATGGAATTCCAGTTGAGCTATTTCAAATCCTAAAAGATGATGCTGTGAAAGTGCTGCACTCAATATGCCAGCAAATTTGGAAAACTCAGCAGTGGCCACAGGACTGGAAAAGGTCAGTTTTCATTCCTATCCCAAAGAAAGGCAATACAAAAGAAAGTTCAAACTACTGCACAATTGCACTCATCTCGCATGCTAGCAAAGTGATGCTCAAAATTCTCCAAGCCAAGCTTCAACAGTACATGACCCTGTGAACTTCCAGATGTTCAAGCTGGATTTAGAAAAGACAGAGGAACCAGAGACCAAATTGCCACTATCTGTTGGATCATTGAAAAAGTGAGAGTTCCAGAAAAATATCTACTTCTGCTTTATTGACTATGCCAAAGCTTTTGACTGTGTGGATCACAACAAACTGTGGAAAATTCTTAAAGAGATGGGAATACCAGATTTCTCTTGAGAAATCTGTATGCAGCTCAAGAAGCAACAGTTAGAACTGGACATGGACCAACAGATTGGTTCCAAATCAGGAAAGGAATATGTCAAGGCTGTATATTGTTACCCTACTTATTTAACCTATATGCAGAGTATATCATGAGAAATGCTGGACTGGATGAAGCTGGAGTCAAGAGTGCCAAGAGAAATGTCAACCTCAGATATGCAGATGGCACTATCCTTATGGCAGAAAGTGAAGAACTGAATTGATGACAGTGAAAGAGGAGTGAAAAAAGTTGGCTTAAAGCTCGACATTCAGAAAACTAAGATCATGGCATCCAGTCCCATCACTTCATGGCAAATAGATGGGGAAACAATGGAAGCAGTGACAGACTTTATTTTGGGGGGCTTCAAAGTCACTGCAGATGGTGACTGCAGCCATGAAATTAAAAGATGCTTGCTCCTTGGAAGAAAAACTGTAACCAAGCTAGACAGCATATTAAAATGCAGAGACATTACTTTACCAACAAAAGTCCATCTAGTCAAAGCTATGGTTTTTCCAGTAGTCATGCATGGATGTGAGAGTTGGGCCATAAAGAAAGCTGAGCACTGAAGAATTGAGGCTTTGAACTGTGGTGTTAGAGAAGACAAGTGAGAGTCCCTTGGACTTCAAGGAGATCCAACCAGTTAATCCTAAAGGAGATCAGTCCTGAGTGTCATTGGAAGGACTGATGCTGAAAATGAAACTCCAATACTTTGGTCACCTAATGTGAAGAACTGACTCATTGGAAAAGACCCTGATGCTGAGAAAGATTGAAGGCAGGAGAAGGGGACAACAGAGGATGAGATGATTGGATGGCATCATCAGCTGGATGGACATGAATTTGAGCAAGCTTCGGGAGTTGGTGATGGACAAGGAGGCCTGGCGTGCTACAGTCCATGGGGTCACAAAGTATCAAACACCCCTGAGTGACTGAACTGAACTGAATGGGTCATAATATGAAAAATAATGTTATGGAAGAGAAATCCGTTGCAGATATAGCTCTGCCACTATTTCTCCATATGACCTATGAACTTTTCACAAGATGTTCATGGACTTCTTTTTAGCATAAAATTTTATGAGTCTTACCTAAATGATATCACCAGACTGCTGAAATTTTAAAATTGGCAAGGGAAATACATATTCTATGACCAAAGTATGATAAGCAACTATCCTCAGCAAACAAGATGTGTTAAACCATAGACAGAAAATTAGACATTTTCTCTTTGTAGTGGAGATATTTTCATGAAGGCCTTTGGCCATTGTGTTTTAGAACATTGTGTTTTCTTTATCCAAAGCAGATGAAAAACAGAATGTAAATGATGTCAGTTACATACTTCAGAGGTTGCTTAAGTATATATGAGATGAATTTCTATCATGATACCCAAATTATTTTCCAAATAGTTATAAAAGATTATGGGACACATATGTAGTCTTCCGATTTGTCTTTTGTTTTTCTGCCCATTAGTAAGTCATACAGTACTGTATATTGGAATGTTGAAAATAGTCATTTTAATTCTAAAGCCATTAGTAGAAAATTTGAGGGCCTTCAGGCTAATCGGGGGGAATTTTTTCTTTTCGTATATATCTAGACCTTTTTTTTTTCCTTTTTACCAGCCTACAAATTATAGGTTTGATTTGTCAGCTCTCAAAACAAACTAACTTTTGGAAAGTTTTTATTCAATATTTACATCATTTGAACTGTAACAAAAAACACTGAGTTTAAAACAAGTGAAAACAATGAATTTCACTGATTATAATTCAAGACTTGTTTTCTTTTTCAGTCGAAAAGAATGTTAGGCTTGTGTTATTCTACTAGGAATTGTGTTCATTATATTAGGGCCCTGTTAGGAGTGCCTGAACGGAGTACAAACATGTTTTGAGAGACACAGCTTAGACTAAGCTCAGTTTTCATAGGCATTTCAATAACTGTCCTTAATATCATTGTAAGAGATGATATTGAAAAATTCTTCCGCAAAATCTGATAAGTAATCAGTATTCAAAGGAAAGGTTTTAGGGGATATTTTTAGAAAGTTGATGGGAATGAAAATCAGAGAAAGGCATCTAGCGCATTTTGCTCCATAACACACATGAGGCATCCTTTTTCACCTGAGAGTGATACTGCAGTGTTATCATGTACTGCACAATGCCCCCTGAGGGCTAAGGAGAGTCTTTGAAGTTATCTACTTCATTTTCTATCCAGAGCAGAGTCCCATGTTTAGCATCCTTGGATACTACCTAGTAATTTTCTAGATGGTATGGAGTCACAAAAGGCTTCCCCAATGGTTCAGTGGTAAGGAAATCTGCTTGCAATAAAAGAATCTGCCTACAATGCAGGAGATGCAGGAACTGTGAGCTCTATCCCTGGGTCGGGAAGATCCCCTGGCAAAGAAAATGGTAACCCACTCCAGTATTCTTGCCTGGGAAATCCCATAGACAGAGGAGCCTGGCAGACTGAAATCCATAGGGTCACAAAGAGTTGGACATGATTGAGTGACTGAGCACATTCAAAGTACAGAGTCACAAAAGCAAGGGCAGTGTTACTGGTAAAGAGACAATAATTACTATGTGTGGTCAAAGGAAGGAGATGGTGGTTGAAGAGTCTTCTCAATGGAGGTGGCTCAGAAACACAAATTTTCTTAGGAGTGACATGTAGAATTCACCTGAGAGAAGGCCTGGACCAAGTAAACATGTGGAAGTTAGAAAGCACAGGGTATGTTTGAGGGACAGGAGTCTCAGGGATGGAATCTCAGTAGAATGTTGTTGTTGTTTAGTTATTAAGTTGTATCCAATGCTTTTGCAATGCTGTAGACTGCAACCCACCAGGCTCTTCTGTCCATGGGATTTTCCAGGCAAGAATATTGGAGTGGGTTGCCATTTCCTACTTCAGGAGGTCTTCCTGAAGAAAGGATCAAACCTGCATCTCTTGCTTGGCAGGCAGATTCTTTACCACTGAGCCACCAGGAAACCCCCTCAGTATATAAGTAATGTTAATTGTTCTCCAGGAGCATTGCAGTATCATTCCTAGCAGAGTATATTTGCAAGACAGCAGGCAAAAGTTAGCCAGTAAGTTATTTTCCTCAGTCGTAATTGAGTCAAAACTCACTAGAACTGTGCTTCATTGGGATGAAGTATACAAGTGTCTGTGACTCAGAACAAGCTGAATAATAGGCACCAAATGCCATGTAGTTATAACTACTTATGGCATACTTTCATTGTAAATTATATTTGCTATTATGTTTAGTCTATGGCCATGCCACCCTGAACACACCTGATCTCATCTGCTATGTTTCAAAATATTTTTGTTAGTAAATATTTTCTCTGAAAAGATTCATGTCTCTTATCTATATAAAGTTTGGATTTCATATTAGTACATTTTAAAATGCAAAATAAATGCTTTTCTTTATTATATGTAGACACAGGGAACATGGAGGTGCTCCACCTATATGGAAGTGAGAAACAGAAGCAGCAGTGGCTTGAGCCTCTTCTTCAAGGGAGTATTGCCTCCTGCTTCTGTATGACAGGTAAGAGCAAATCAGTCATGTTCCCCCATTGTGCATTCTTGCCAGGTTATTATGGAGAAACTAAAGAAATCTGAGATGTGGCTTTGTGTTTAGATGAATTTTCCTGTGACCGGAAATTGAATGTGTTTGTTGTGAGCCCAGTTTTAATATTTTGGCATTTTTAAATGTGCATAATAAAATTGTCCTCTACTTTGGGAGGATATTAGATGTTTTCTGGTAGCCTGCTTTAGCAGCAGAATAAACCTAGTTTCATAATCTTTTGACTTGCATTTAAAATTGCCTTCTAAGGGCATTTAAGATCTTTATTATCTTAGTGTACATCTTTGTGATGATTTTATACTGACACTGAAAAAGTACTCCACTCTTCCATAAATCCAAAAAAATAGAACTTTTACCCGTGTTGGTCATATAGCTCAAATTATAATCATGTGGGCTGATGAAAGTAGGAGCATGCTAATAAAAGTGGGTCTTGGTATATTTGTACATAAGAAACAGTTATTAAGAACTCTTACTCAAAGAACAAAGTCATTGTTTCATAATTGAGTTAGAATTAAACTAAGTTTGTCTGGGTGTCCCTCACTGTGGAGAAACTTCTCATCATTAAACTAGATGTTCTACCATCATTACTACATAGATGGAGGAGTCCTGAGGCTACTGGAAGACAGGAGGCTAACCCCAGATCCTAAGAATACCAGAGAACTCCTGGATTCATGAGTTAATTAATCGATAGGAGCTCATCAAACGCGTCCATACCTAAACTGAAACCAAGCACCCCCTAAGAGCCAACAAGCTCCAGAATAAGATATACCAAGCAAATTCTCCAGCAACACAGGAACAAAGCCTGGAGCTTCAATACACAGGCTGCCCAAAGTCACACCAAGCCCACTGACATCTCAAACTCTTTACTGGACACTTCATTGCTCGTTAGAGTGAGGAAACCCAGATCCACCCACCAGAACACCACACAAGCTTTCCCAACCAGGAAACTTTGACAAACCACACATCCAACCCCACCCATAGTGAGGAACCTCCACAATAAAGAGATAACACAGCAATATAAACAAGATGAAAAGGCAGAGAAATACCCAGCAGGTAAAGGAACAGGATAAATGTCCTCCAGACAAAACAAAAGAGGAGGAGATAGGAAATCTACCTGATAAAGAACTCCGAATAATGATAGTGAAAATGATCCAAAATCTTGAAAACAAATTGGAGTTAACAGTTCAATAACCTGCAGACAAGGATTGAGGAGGATGCAAGAAAGGTTTAACAAGGACTTAGAAGAAACGAAAAAGAGTCAAAATACAATGAGTAATGCAATAAGTGAGATCAAAAACACCCTGGAGGGAACTAACAGTAGAATAACAGAGATAGAAGACAGTATAAGTGAGGTAGAAGACAGAATGGTAGAAATAAATGAAACAGAGAGGAAAAATGAAAAAAGAATTAAAAGAAATGAGGACAATCTCAGAGACCTCTGGGACAATGTTAAACGCACCAACATTCGAATCATAGGAGTCCCAGAAGAAGAAGACAAAAAGAAAGACCATTCAGAAAATACTTGAGGAGATAATAGTTGAAAACTTCCCTAAATTGGGAAAGGAAATAATCACTCAAGTCCAAGGAACCCAGAGAGTCCCAAACAGGATGAACCCAAAGCGAAACACCCCAAGACACATATTAATCAAATTAACAAAGATCAAACACAAAGAGGAAACATTAAAAGCAGCAAGGGAAAAACAACAAATAACACACAAGGGGAATCCCATAAGGATAACAGCCGATCTCTCAATAGAAATGCTTCAGGCCAGAAGGGAATGGCAGAACATACTTAAAGTCATGAAAGAAAATAATCTACAACCCCGATTACTGTACCCAGCAAGGATCTCATTCAAATTTGAAGGAGAAATCAAAAGCTTTACAGACAAGCAAAAGCTGAGAGAATTCAGCAACACCAAACCAGCGCTCCAACAAATGCTGAAGGATCTTCCCTAGACAGGAAACACGGATAGGGTATATAATCTCGAATCCAAAACAATAAAATGGCAACAGGATCATACTTATCAATAATTACCTTAAATGTAAACGGGTTGAATGCCCCAACCAAAAGACAAAGATTGGCCGATTAGATACAAAAACAAGACCCCTATATATGTTATCTAAACTAAGTTTCATCTGGCCATAAATTTACCAGATTTATTATCCTTCTACAACACTGCATGCATTTATAATAGTAAAACTGGGACCTGCCTGGTGGTACAGTGAATCAGAATACTCCTGCAATGCAGGGGACATGGTGTGATCTGTGATCTGGGAAGATTCCACGTGCTGCAGAGCACTAAACTCATGCACCCCAACTACTGAAGCCCATGCACCTAGCACCTGTGCTCTACAACAGGAGAAGCCACCACAGTGAGAAGCCTGTGCCCTGCAGCTGGAGAGCCGCCCCCATTCTCCACAGCCAGAGAAACCGGTGCACAAAAGCAGAGGCCCAGCACAACCACAAATGTAAACTACAAAACAAAACTCAAGTAGACAGCCCCTTTTCTAAAGAAAGAGGGTCTCTAGTTTTAGAAAAGGAAAACATAAACTGTTTGAAGGATACATTCAAAAGAGCAGCATATTAACAAATGCAGATTACTGTGATTTAGAACTAGCCTGTTAAGCTCTAAAATGCAATGCAGTAAAGCAGTCTTATAAAGGTGTCCTGTGGAAAGCTTTCTGAAGACGTTAAATGTTGAGCTGGTTTTTTAGAATGCAAACAGATCAATGAAAGCATTACTGATGGAATTTGAAAGGCACAGTTAGAAGTTGTTTAAGATACTACAGAAATAGTGTCAGAGATGTAGAAAACAAGCTATGGTTACCAAGAGAGCAAGTGGCAGGGAGGGATAAATTGATAAATTGAGAGATTGGGACTGACATATATACACACACACACTATATATACACACACACACACACATAAATAATAGATAACTTGTATATAGCCTACTGTATAGCACAGGGAGCTAAGAATATAAAAAGGAGTGGATATTATGATTCACTTTTCTGTACAACATAAACTAACACAACATTGTAAGTCAACTATACTCCCAAAAAAATTGATTTAAAAGAAAGTTGGTTAATATACTAAACCTATGGTGCTCAAGACCATCCCCAAGAAAAAGAAATGCAAAAAGGCAAAATGGTTGTCTGAAGAGGCCTTACAAATAGCTGAGAAAAGAAGAGAAGCTAAAGGCAAAGGAGAAAAGGAAAGATACACCCTTTTGAATGCAGAGTTCCAAAGAAGAGCAAGGAGAGATAAGAAAGCCTTCCTCAGTGATCAGTGCAAAGAAACAGAGGAAAACAATAGAACGGGAAAGACTAGAGATCTCTTCAAGAAAATGAGAGATACTGAAGGAACACTTCATCCAAAGATGGACACAATAAAGGACAGAAACGGTATGGACCTAACAGAAGTAGAAGATATTAAGAAGAGGTGGCAACAATACATAGAAGAGCTATACAAAAAAGATCTTCACAACCCAGATAATCACGATGGTGTGATCACTCACCTAAAGCTAGACATCCTGGAATGCAAAGTCAAATGGGCCTTAGGAAGCATTCACTACAAACAAAGCTAGTGGAGGTGATGGAATTCCAGTTGAGCTATTTCAAATCCTAAAAGATTATGCTGTGAAAGTGCTGCACTCAATATCCCAGCAAATATGGAAACCTCAGCAATGGCCACAGGACTGGAAAAAATCAGTTTTCCTTCCAATCTCAAAGAAAGGCAATGCCAAAGAAAGTTCAAACTACCACAGAGTTGCACTCATCTTTCACACTAGCAAAGTGATGCTCAAAATTCTCCAAGCCAGGCTTCAACAGTGTGTGAACTGTGTACTTCCAGATGTTCAAGCTGGATTTAGAAAAGGCAGAGGAATCAGAGATCAAATTGCCAACATCCGCTGGATCTCTGAAAAAGCAAGAGAGTTCCAGAAAAACATCTATTTTTGCTTTATTGACTGTGCCAAAGCCTTTGACTGTGTGGATCGCAATAAGCTGGAAAATTCTAAAGATGGGAATACCAGATCACCTAACCTGCCTCTTGAGAAACCTGTATGCAAATCAGGAAGCAACAGTTAGAACTGGACATGGAACAACAGACTGGTTCCAAATAGAAGGAATATGTCAAGACTATATATTGACAGCCTGCTTATTTAACTTATATGCAGAGTACATCATGAGAAACACTGGACTGGATGAAGCACAAGCTGAAGTCAAGATTGCCAGGAGAAATATCAATAACCTCAGATATGCAGATGACACCACCCTTAGGGCAGAAAGTGAAGAAGTAAAGAGCCTCTTGATGAAAGTGAAAGAGGAGAGTCAAAAGGTTGGCTAAAAGCTCAACATTCAGAAAACTAAGATCGTGGCATCCGGTCCCATCATATCATGGAAGACAGATGGGGAAACAGTGGAAACAGTGGCTGACTTTATTTTTCTGGGCTCCAAAATCACTACAGATGGTGATTGCAGCCATGAAATTAAAAGACGTTTACTCCTTGGAAGGAAAGGTATGACCAACCTAGATGGCGTATTAAAAAGCAGAGACATTACTTTGCCAACAAAAGTCCATCTAGTCAAGGCTATGGTTTTTCCAGTAGTCATGTATGGATGTGAGAGTTGGACTATAAAGAAAGCTGAGTGCTGAAGAATTGATGCTTTTGAACTGTGGTGTTGGAAAAGACTCTTGAGAGTCCCTTGGAGTGCCAGGAGATCCAACCAGTGCATTCTAAAGGAGATCAGTCCTGGGTGTTCATTGGAAGGACTGATGTTAAAGCTAAAACTGCAATACTTAGGCCACCTCATGTGAAGAGCTGACTCATTGGAAAAGACCCTGATGCTAGGAAAGATTGAGGGCAGGAGAAGAAGGGGACCACAGAAGATGAGATGGTTGGATGGCATCACCGACTCAATGGACATGGGTTTGGATAGACTCCGGCAGTTGGTGATGGACAGGGAGGCCTGGCGTGCTGCGGTTCATGGGGTTGCAAAGAGTCAGACATGACTAAGTGACTGAACTGGACGGAACTGAACAATGTGTAATGGTAGGAAGATGAAAAAGACAAAGATGCCTCTGTCATCAAAGAGTTCACATTTCTTTAGTGGCTTTTATATATCTGCCTGCCTGTAAATTCAACCTTTGCTTATTTGTAGAGCCCGATGTAGCTTCAAGTGATGCCACAAATATTGAATGTAGCATCCAGCGAGATGGAGACAGCTACATAATTAACGGCAGGAAATGGTGGAGCAGTGGTGAGTATTCATAATAATCCTTCATGCCAGATGCTGTGCTAATAATAAGATAGATCGTTATTCATTTCATGACCACAGTTCTTTAAATTCTACCTTTGAAAGCATTTTCAAATTTAGAAATAGTTGATAAAAGGAAAGTAATCTTAATGTCTTGATTAGGTGATGTTTATTTTAAGAGCAGAAAACATCTATTTTTTTTTTTACAGTTTGTGAGGTAAAAATTCGTATTAGTGCACACCATGTTTAGCCATTGTCATTTCTACCAAAATTAAATTTCAGTAGGGGCATATCACTTGGACTATAATAATTTATATATAAGTTTTAAAGAGATAAGCAGTACCTGTTATTAAAAATAATTTTTGGTACATATTTTCATTGCTTAAAAATACAAGTATTTATGTGAAAAATAAGAATCTTTATATATAGGAAAATATTTAGTCAACCCTTAATAATAGAATCACGTAAGTGGGTAAGTCCTTTAGGCAGTTATAAAAATTAAAACCTGTGATTGCCTGAGGTTTGCTTCTAGAGTATACATGATACATCTAATAGGATAACCAGCTTATTACTAAAGAAAGTTGACATAAAAGTAAATTATATGTTAAGAAACTTACTAGTAATACATTAAAATGGCCAGAAAAGCTTTTTTTTTTTATTGCTAGTTTTTCTTCTTTCTGGAGTTTTATGAAATCACTTACAAATTAGGAACAAGAAAAAGAAAAAGACATTAAATGTTGCTGCATGATTATTCAAGTATTAAAATTATTAAGGAAATTTTTATATTAAAATTTAGATAATTTAAAATAACTGTAAATGCCCCTTAATTGAAACCACTTTAATAATCAGTTTTAGACGACCTAACTTGTAGTGTTTTTCTTATGTATGACTGTTAATACTATTTTCCTATATTGTTAGTTTTAATTTCTATGTTTTATGAATTTATTATTTTGTTTCCTCTTTTTCTTGGCTTCTAACCCCACTCCCCTTTCCCACCCCAACGTCTTCTTTGCTACAAGTTGCCACCACAGTGTTTGAAATTTGAATTTCTGAAAAATGCAGATGTTTGATCTCAGAAGGAAGCATCATTCATGTGTATTGAAGCAAGAGACAGATGGGTTTTGTATTTAAATGGTGAAAGTACTGGTTGGCTCTGTAGCATCTTCAGATTCGAAAGGAATCTCCTCCACATTCTGTCTTTGTCTTCTCCAGGATCCATATTTCTTGGCAACTTTCATGATGTAGTTTTTAAAAGAGGTTCCCATGAAAACGTACAGGACTGGGTTGAGGCAGCTGTGAAAGAGTGCAATACTCTCTGTTATTTGGATAGCAACATCCACACGTTTACTCATGTCACAGTCAGTGATCAGGGAGTAGATGATGTCTATGGCTTGGCAGAACTTGACAATGTTATAAGGTAATTGAGTGACGATGAAAACTATGACCACTGTGAGCAAAACTTTGAGGGGCTGAGATTTTTTAATGTTAGGCGTCTTGATGAGTGCCTTTGCCGTGATGAAGTAGCATACTGCCATAATAAGAAAGGGTATTACAAATCCAATGCAGATTTCCAGCATTTGAATTGATGCTTTCATTGATGTTCCTAGGTGGTAGGGAAAGATGGGAATGCACCTAGCTTTATGATTCACTGTATAAAATACCAACTGAGGTATACTTAGCAAGATGGCGGCCACCCAGACGCAGAAACAGATGACCCAGCATGGCTTTCCCACTCCCGAGTGACTGGGAGCTTTAGTTACTGCCCAGTATCTGTCTGTGCTGATGCAAGCCAGGAACTGCATTCCAGAGACAAAATTGACCGTGTACAAGGCTGAAGTGACTTTGCACATGGTTTTCCCTAAAACCCACCCATGAACTGCATTAACTGCCCAAAAAGGCAGAGTGAGTAGAAGGAGTAAATCTGCCACTGCCAAATTGAAGATGTACACATCTGTTTTGGTTCTCCGCTTTTTGTAATAGGCATAAATTGCCACTACAGTGGAATTGCCTGCAAGTCCAATGATGAAAGCTATTGTGAAGAAGGCAGGTAGGAAAACTTTTGCAAATTTTCTGACCTCTTCTTTTATACAGATCACTTCGTACTGACTATAGTCATGAGTGCCATTCACTTCATTTTCCTCATAATAGTAATCTGTTGACTGGTTGTATTCCAAAGCCATGGTTCCAATCTAAATAGCAAAAAGAATACAGGGTTTTTATTTTAATATTGCTTAAGTGGAAACACTTTTGCTCTAGCATATGTTTTATGCTTTTATTAGAGAATAGTTTGTTGCCATTAACATATGTGAGCCTGAGGCTGCCACTCTTTGAAACTCTTTAATGGAAGTCACATTGGAGTATATCCTCAAGAGTAGTTTTTCATCGCTTGTTTTTTATTTTTTTTTAAATTTATTTATTTTTTTAAGGTTTTTGCCATACAATGTCATGATATCACCATGGGTTTACATATGCTTCCCCTCCAGAACCCCCCTCCCTCCTCCCTCCCCCCCGGGAAATCTCGCTGCACCAGCCCCGAGCATCAATCCTGGGCTGGCTTGTTTTTACAAGTCTATACAGAAACTGAGATTTACAGAGGAAGATAAAAAATAATACCCTGGGAAATTTTCTTAATTATTAAGTTGTATAACTTCTACATACACAACTTTGTGATTCTTACGCAGTATATCAACAATAAATTAAAATTTTAAATTAAAATAAATATTTTACTTATATTTATTCATGAATTTATTTTAAATTAAGTTAAATAAATTATCTCAGAATTGTACTTAATTTTAGTTGTAGGCTTTTATAAAACAAAGTCTCCTCTAGTTAGCTTCCCTCCAAAACTTGCCACTGCATGCTGATTGTAAACTACTATTTGGTAGAACTGTTGTTCCACTAGTCACCTAAGCCTTAAGCCTGCACCATCCTTGATTCCTCTCTTATCTTCATCCCTTCATCCCAGATTTTCAGTCTGCCCTAAATTCTGATTTTACCTTCCAAATAGGTCTCAAATCTGTCTCTTCCTTTTCATATAATTCAACCAAATTATTACCTGGCCTATTACAATGTCTTTCCAACTGGTATCCTACTGTTTGCATTCCTTCTTACCACTTCCTTGTCAAAAACATTTTTCTTACTGCCATCAGAGTGCTCTGTCTCTAAAATGTCAGTCTTATCACTCTCCTGCTTAGCTCCTCACCTAAAAGACACATCTGTCTGAAAGATAGAATCTAAGCTCTTTACCACGATACCCAAGGATCCATAATGTAATCCAGCCATGGTTCCTGTACATCCTCTACTGTACACCTTATACTGGAGACAGTGACAATACTGATTTGCCAGTGGATTTCTGGCACACACCATGTGGTAGTATGCATCTACATCTTTACTCATTCTGTTCTTTTATCTGATATACTATTTCCTTCCCGTCCGTTGAAAGGCCATTTCCTATTCAGTTAACTCAGATTTCACCTTTCTAGAAGACTTTCCCAATCTAATAATTGTATCTACATATCAATTGTATCTACATATCAGAGAACTGACCTGGTCCTGTGGAGTTTCCCAGACTACCTTTTCCCTCTATGATCTAAGTTCCCTAAGACTGTGACCTATTGGATTTCTGTTTGTAATTAATAACTGAAGAGTGCCTGGTACACTCTAGGTGGCCAGCAAATATTTATCAAACTACAAGGTTTACTAGTAGGTATAAAGCTGTTACTCTAGGAATAGAAAGATGCACAAAATTCACATTTTAAAATATATATAATAATAACTTTTAGCATTTTTATTATAGTGCTAAGCTTTGTTATGCTTTTTCCTTATCTCAAATGTTCTTATAGAATCATTAATGAAGATATTATTTTCAAAACAGTACACCAGCTTATGCTACATTTTCAAAAGGATATTCTTATACTTGCTAACCATTTGTAAATGAGTAAAGCAAAATGAAGAAGACCACATAGAGGAAAAATACCACATAGAACTGCTTTCATTATTAAAAAAAAACAGGTGCTCACAATTTAAAATGAGTGTTTTATCCTTATAGTTATTTGAAATGTTCCAATCTAGAAGACCACTCTAGTGTTCATCTTCTTATATGTTAATTATTAACACAATATGAACTTTGTTCTTTCCTTGTCTTTTATCACAGAAATCTTGAACCTGGTGATAAGGTATATATAATAGGGCCAAACAGTATAAGATATTAAGGGAAGATATTTTAAAAGAATTAATCATACTAAAAATATGAGTAAATAAAAATAGGACTGGAAATTATTTGCAGAAGTGATCCTTCTGGCAGATACATAGAACACATTAAAATGCCTTTATAGTTATTACAAGAATTTAAAATATTGGTGTTTATAAAACAAAGCAAGAAAAAAAATAGTATAATAAAACCTGTTATTAACAAAGCTTTATAGGCAAGTAATGGTATTAAAATAATATTTTCTTCTTGCTATATTCATATTTTTGTTTTAAGGTTGAAGTGTATAACTTTTCAAATAGCTCTTTTTTGCACATGTAAACTTTTATGCCTCAAC
Source organism: Antilocapra americana (assembly GCA_007570785.1). NCBI lineage: Eukaryota > Metazoa > Chordata > Mammalia > Artiodactyla > Antilocapridae > Antilocapra > Antilocapra americana. The sequence goes on along the minus strand of ML664152.1, from coordinate 9,454,541 downwards.
TCTCTCCGCATAGGTAAATATACAAAGTCTAATAAGTCATATCCAACTCTGAATGAAAAAGAAGAAAAAACCAACCTGTTTCAGTAGGCAGACAGGAGCAGTCTTGAATGCAGAGAGAAAATCAAATGACACTGTCTAACTCAGACTACTTTTGTTTTCGTTTTTACACCCCGCCTTTGTCTTACATCCAGGAGGGCTTTCTGCAAACGTAATCTTGTGAGCACTTGATCTTTTATTTATGTATAACCGTCCTGTGAAGTCATATCCAAGTTCTTAAGTATCCTTGGTTATAAACTCGAAGGAATTCAATCTTGTTTCAAAAGCTACAGACCTTTCCAAGTTTCCACTTAACCGAAGGGAATGGGAACGTGCCTGCAGCTGAGGTACTGACTGCCAAACCAAAAGAATTCACCAGAGCACCTCAAGGCAGCTAATAAGTACTTGTAGGTAGTATCTAGACAAATACTGTCTAAAATTATTTTATCTGGGAAAGAAAACAAAAGTGACTGTAACTCAGGAAATTATCTTTTTGAAGACTGAATTATCAGAAATAAATTCTGAGTAATCATTAAGCATTTGTAGTCGAATTTAAAATTTTATACCAGATCATTTTATATTTTAATACTTAAACTGTGAGACTCACCTTGGCGTCACTGAACTCCTCCTCTGTCCTTGACCCCAGAGTATGCCTTTCCCCATAACTTTAAATTCTTGTGCCTTCTTGTAATCTTCGATGACCGACCATAAACTTTTCATGTCCTTCTGTCTGGGAAGCCTATCTCAACTGTGTCTCCCTCCCCCACTTCCAAACAAATGAAAGTTAGAGAAAGAAATATATGCAGATTTAACACTAGTAGCCTATTTGATCTGCACTCTCCTCACATTTGCATAACAGTTCCCTTATTAACTTTCTCAGAGGAGACTAGGCTTAGTCTCTACCTTCAGAAGTTATTTCAGACCCATACCTTTTTTCCTCTAAGCGTTTGATCTAACATTCCTGTTGGTTCTCAGAGAAGAGGCTCTAGGTCACTGAGGTCTTCACCTGTCGACAGTGTGTGTCCGAGTGTACAGCCAGGTTCTCCTCCTTGTTATCTACCAGTCTTTGAGGAAGGGTTATTTGCATGCAGCTAAACCATCTCACCAAGAAAAAAAGTACCTAGATTTGCGGTGTTTGCCATTCTTCATGGTGTAAATACTGCCATGGCCAGTTTCAGCTACCAGTGTGAATTGATTGAGGACAAATTTGCTAAGAGATGAGTATTTTCAGCCTTTCTTAGGAAACTGTAGCACAATTCTTCCAAAGGAGGCATCTCTTACCATAGCTGATCATTACTCTGATCTCTTATTAAGGATACTGCTCTTAATATTATCCCTGCCCTCTCTAGGGGCTTCCCAGGTGGTTCAGTGGTAAAGAATCGGCCTCCCAATGCAGGAGAGGCAGGAAACACTGGTTCGATCTCTGAGCAGATCCCCTGGGGCAGGAAATGGCAACCCACTCCAGAATTCTTGTCTGGGAAATCCCTTGAGCAGAGGAGCCTGGCGGGAGTCCAGGGAGTCAAAGAGACGCAACTGAGCACACACGCACACCCTCTCTAGACTCTCTGGTCTTTCGCTTTCCCTTACCTTTTATTCTTTTTTTCCTTATGTATTTTGGGGCCAGGAGGAAGCAAACAAGTGACCTTCCACTAAATTCTTAGAATGATTTACGAGTTCCCACAAGGTCTGCCTCTATCCCTCATTACCTCTCTGACTTATTTCCTTTTACTCACCCCTTTGCTTGCTTATTCTGCCTCACCAGCCTCCATGCTGTTTTGAAATGTACCAGGCACGTTGCTTCTTAGGGCTTTTGTATTGGCTCTTCTATCTGCCTGGGATGTGCTTTCTTTTCATCTCCACAAGGTTCACTCCCTCATGTCTTTCAAGTCTTTGTCCATTCACCACCTCCTCATTGAGGCAGCCTCTGACTATTCTATTTAAAACACCATCACAAAACAAATGAACGAACATTAAACAAAAACAGTTATAGATACAAATAAAAAAGAGATGTTTGCCAGATGGGAGGAGGAAGACGGGGGAAAGAAATAGGTGAGGGAGATTAAGAGATTGCAAACTCTTAAGAAGGAATTACAAACTTCCAGTTGCAAAATAAATGAATCATGGGGATGAAGTGTACAGTGTGAAGTGTATAGTCAATAACTAAGTAATTTTTGTACAATGACATATCATAACTAGATTTATCATAGTGGCCACTTTAAAATGTATAGAAATATCCAATCACTATGTCATATAATGGGAACTAATATAAAGTCATTGGTCAATTGTACTTTATAAACAAGCAATCATAAAAAAAAACAGATCAGATATGTAGTTACCACAGGTAGGTGGGTGTGTGTGTGCATGCTCAGTCACATCCAACTCTTTAATATCCATACTACATATTGAATTAATGTTTTACATGATTTTGGAGGGGTTGAGGTTTTTTTTGGAAGAGGGGCATTGACCATGCTGCATGGCTTGTAGGATCTTGGTTCCCTCACCATGGATCAAACCCATGACTGCTACACTGGAAGTGTGGAGTCTTAACCACTGGCTCACCAGAGAAGTCCTGTATATGAGTTTTTTACTTAGCATTTTTGCTTAAGCATTTTCATGTTACTCCAAACTCCCTATAAATGACGTTTTTAGTTGCTAAATAATATTTTGTTGTGTGGATTATCATAGTTTGCCTTACTATTCAACTGTTACAAGATTTTTCTAGTGTTTGGCTATTACAAATCATGTTATAGAGAGCATCTTTGTAGATGTAGTAGGAAATTGTACTTAATCTTATCTTACTGAGGGATTTTGAAGAACGGAACTAACCATGTCTAACTATCACTTTTCTTATTACACTAAAGATAGCATTCCGTAGAATAATCTTAGAGTTCTTTCAGATAATTGCCTAGAATGTTTCTGATACTTTTAAGAAGGATTCCATTATATGGACACATCCATGTAATTGTCTTCTGTTGATGGATAACAATTCTTTCCTCTCTTAGTTCATTCATACGCGCTGAGTCACTTAAATCATGTCTGACTCTTTGTGACCCTATGAACTGTAGCCCACCAGGCTCCTCTGTCCGTGGGACTCTCCAGGCAAGAATACTGGAGTGAGCTGCCATGCCCTTCTCTAGGGGATCTTCCCAACCTAGGGATCAAACTGCCATCTCTTTATATCTCCTGCAGTGGCGGGCCGGTTCTCTACCACTAGAAATACCTAGGAAGTTCAGGAGCAGCTATATCTGTAGGATAAATCTCAGAAGTTAAATAGGTGGATTAAAGACTAAGTGAATCTGCAATTTTGATGGATGTTGCCATATTGTACTTCATAGGGATGGTATTTGTACTCTCACCAATAATGTATGGAAGTATCTATTTCCCTAGAACATTGCCAGTTGAATGTCTTGTTCCACTACCATTTTTCTGTCTTAAAAAACTTGTAATTCAGTACCAGTTCAATACCATTCCCCTTCCCTTACCAGTTGTATGTGAGATATTTTTCCTAAATTGTTGGGGTTTTTGTTTGTTTTCTCTAGTTTTATTTCTTTGTTGTTATTGTTTAGTTGCTAAATTGTGTCCTACTATTTGTGGCCCCATGAACTGTAGTCCACCAGACTCCTCTGTCCATGGAGTTGGTTGCCATTTCTTCCTCCAGGTGATCTTCCTGGCCCAGGGATTGAACTTGCATCTTCTGCATTGGCAGAAAGATTCTTTACTGCTGAACCACCAGGGAAGCCCAATTTTGTTTCTTACTGTACAATAGTTTAGTACAGATTAGCCAATCAGTTTTTCTCTTTTAATTTAATTTATTTTTTCTTTTTGGCCACACACAAGTATTGAACCTGGGCCGTTGGCAGTGAGAGCATGGATTCCTAGCCACTGAAGCACAAGGGAATTCCCACAATTATTATTTTTGAGGTTTAAAATTTCTTTTCCATTCAGAGATTTCATAGATACTAGATTCTTTTTTCTTCTAGTTTTTTTATGTCTTGATTATTTAATTTTTTTAAAATTTCAATTCTGATCTATTTAGGCCTGATTTTGATTCAACTATATTTTGTAATAGTGACAGCATGTAACATTTATAGAATACTTTTTAGATGTAAACCTTCCTAGAGGAAGAATAAGTGAATTTCAAAGGTTGTTTCCCATATTAACAATAGCACATATAATCCAAAGGAACACACGAGATTTTCTTTTTTTTCTTAACTGTATGATAAACATTTTTTTAAACAAGTGGAAATTTCACTGTAAAATGTTAGTTAACACATAATTGTTTTTAAAATCTGCCTGCAATGTGGGAGACCCTGAAGAAGGGAATGGCTACCCACTCCAGTATTCTTCCCTGGAGAATTCATGGACAGAGGAGCCTGGTGGGCCATGATCCAAGGGTGCACAGAGAGTCAGACACGACTGAATGGCTCACTGTTTCACAAGACCAAATGAAGTTTATATATTTCACATCAGAAGTTCAATATTGGTAGAAATAACCTTGATGCTTTGTAAATGACTAATTCTACTTCATATTATATTATTGTTTATATCACTTTCCTTATGGTTGCAGACCATATCCATACTCAACAGTTATGTTTTTCTCCACCTGTCATATTTCTTTGTGTTACAGAATGATTTTGTTTGATAGTCATGTGGTTGTAAGAATGTGTGAAATTAAAACTCATCATCAAATATCAGGAAAATGTCCCTTTCAGCCTGACTTAATCCTGGCTCTTGAACAGTCTTGAAATACCATACAGTCTGGATTAAAAACAAAATTATTTTATCTGTGCCATCTGTTTTCACTCATGAAGGCCTGTGACACAGCAGATAAATATTTAAATGCTTTCTGATCTATTCAGATTTCCTTTAATATATTTAATTTGTGACATTTGGTATCCTGTCCATTAAGTAAAATGACATGAGAACAAAAACTTTAGAAGAAGGACATTTCAGCGGCTGCACCTGCCAAATCATGCTTGTAGCTAAGATGAGATGATACATTTGTGAGAGGGTTTTTCCATTTTCTGAAACATCAAGGTTAAATCAAAATATTTCAAAATTTACAGCTTATGTATTCATCCTTACTTCCTCTATTTAATGACCCCAAAAAGAGCCAATTTAGAAGTTTCACTTTTTTAGAATCTGAATTGTTTTCCATATTAGATTGGGCAAAGCAGAATTGAAGAATTATTTTCCTAGTTTCTTGAGTTTCATCAAAAGTTACCTGATATCTGAAATCTGTTGGGTACTTAAATAAAGTTGTGGCAACAATTTTTCATGATAAAAAGAGCAGGACAAGAAATGATATTGGGAAATATTAGAGAAAAATATGAAATTAGAAAAGGAGTGCTTTCACTTAGGGTTTAAGGAAATTATAGAGAAGATTTTACTTATGAAGGATTAAGATCCATGAATCCTTAAAAGATGTACCCAAAATGGTTTTGATTACCAGGATAAAGTAGACAAAGAAAAGATCTCTAATGAAATGAACCCCAAGTCATACCATTATGTCTTAATCTGATTTTTAGACGTACACCCACCAAGGAGACAATGTGTTATATGGGGCAAGTGGCCTGACTCTTCATTCTTAGAGCCTCAAGTCTTCCTACAAGTAAAACCTAAAAAACTGCAAGTGGAAAAATATCCAGTTGAAAAATTAAAAATACGCCTTTCTGGAAAAGATTCTTTTCTCTATAATTTCTAGCTAAAAATCAAAGCATGATTGCTTATCATTGCAGAACCAGAGTCAATCAAGGGTAAAAAAAAATTCCCTCTGCTCAGCGTTTTCAGATAAGAAATTTCCATTAATATCCACATTGAAATTTAAGTTTTATCACCTACTGTTTGAATCATCCTAATGTTTTTTGGGTTGATCCACAGAATCATGGAATTCATTTTTTCTGTATTAGCACCTGTAAAAATCAGAAGGACACACTTTTGTAAAAATAACTAAACACAATTTGGAAAGTCAAACATGGTTCAATAAATGAGGATCGTCAAGTGGACTCAACATCAAGTGTATAATGTCTTAGATTTTTAAAACTTAATTTTGAGATATGTGAGTGGGAAAGTATTTTTTCACTAAAATCTGGAAGACGTAGCACCTGATACATCCTTCTTATAAAAAGTCTTTTAAGAACTGATTGGAAAAAAAATAGATTCCATTAAATTTGAAGAAACCCAAATTAGAGCTTTGGTTTTAAAACAATTGTATTTTAACCGTAACTGTATTTTACTTTATGTGTATAATTCATAATATAGAATAATTGAGGGGAATAGAATGGTAAGCTCTTGGTTTGATTGATTTACAATTTTTTAGGCTTCTAAGCTTCCTAATTCTGCTTCTTATGTGGTCATGTTTTGCGGTGGTCACTGCATCTCTGAAACTTCGCTGACGCTGATGCTAGGTACCTGATTTAAGAAACGTCACATGAGATGGCTGAGAACCTGGTTGCAGCAAAGGTTTAAAATTCTAGGGAGTTCAGCTTCTGGTGGGGTGGATTAAGCACCTAAGGTTGACCTTCTCGCAGATAACAACTAAAAAACTACAAAAAATAACTACCTGAAGAGTCTGTAGAGTGACCAGAGACAGGCTGATTTTGTAGCAGAGTCAGAATTTAGAAGATGAGATGGGCCCGAGGTCTCATTTAAGAATTTGGCCTAAGGACTCAATGTGGTGTGAGAATGCTGAAGCTTCTCTGGATAATGCAGGTCTTTGTGTCCTAAGGGACTAGAGGATAGTAAAGCAGCCATTGTTCCCAGAAAAGTGACAGAATAGGGTGAGACTCCAGGAAAGGAGAAAACTGGAGAAAGAACAGTGTTTCCTGTGTAAGCTTTGCCCAAGTCTCTGGCTTACTCATGAATCAAAGTGATTCACAAGGCAGACTCAAAGTACCTTGCAGCTAAATAAAAGAACTAAAGTGAAATGTGACCTCTCATTCACCTTAACTAAGATAGACTCCCAGGTTTGACTCTACCTAAGTTAATTGCCTGTTAAAACAATAACATTAACGGTCTTCATAGAGAGAGAGAACAGACTCCAGAGTCTTCAAAACAAAGGAATCATAATGTCCAAAATACAATGGAAAAGTATTCATTAAATGAAGAAGCAAGAAAACATGATTCACTTTCAGACTAATCTTGTTTCATCCCTATTCCCATTTCCTCTTTTCCCCATATTATTTTGAAATAAATCCAAGATATCATATTATGTCTTTCACGAACATTTCAGTGTGCATCTCAAAAGGAGCTCTTTTAAAAATGTAACCACAATATCATTAGCACACCTAAAATTACTTAATATCATTACATACCCAGTAAGTATTCAAATTTCTAATTGTTTGTAGATGGATTGATGCTTTTCAGTTTGTTTAATTGAAACATACTCACCCTCATCCAACTCCATGGCTGGGGAAATTAAGTCTTTCTCAGTCACTGGTTGAGGAGTAAATATCATGAGTTTTGGTACTCTTGTCCATAGGTCAGAGAATATGAGATATAAACAGGAGGAAATACTCTAGAAGTTCATAGTCTTTCTAGCATGCTGATGTTTGAAATGGTATGAATGGGAGAGCCATCATTTTGTCATAAGGGCTGCAGTTCCTTCATGGCTTCTTTGACTTCTGGTTATTTTCATGCAGCAGTTCTCACTGAAAAAGTCCATTCTTGGCCTTAGTTAGTCAATTTTCTTGAGTGATATACAGTTTTGTACATAAGCATTTCTTTTTTTAATGATCACGGGCTTTCTTCCCGTGTGTTTGTTTGTTTTGCCAGAGGTAAACTTAGAAAGATTAGAACTTTTAGTGTGAAATCTCAGACTAAAAATTTCTTTTTATGATGTATTCTTTTCATTGTCTCTCTGGGTTTAGGAGCTGGGAATCCAAAGTGCAAAATTGCAATTGTTATGGGAAGAATTAACAATAACTCTGAAAACAGGTAATAAAACAATAGTGATTGAGAAATCTATGAGGAATAAGAGTCAGTCTTTTTTTTTTATAGTCACTTAATTTACTTAAAATTCACTATTTAGGCTCATAAATTATAATAATATAAAGTATATTATGATATTAAATGTCATATATCTGTGTTTCACAATTATTTTGCTAAAGATATATTTAGAAAACATTTTAGGAAGTGTTGGTATACATTCTTCACTGTGAAATTTACTGTTTTAAAAAGTGTTGCTGAATTCTCAAAGCTATTTGGATCCAATTATAAGATATATAAAATTTTCAAAACTGTCTGTAAGTAATAAAGTGATTAGATATTTAGATCCAAGGCAATAATCTTGAAATATTTAATATATTAAATATCAGTTCCCAGTTACCATTCTGAGCAAGGCGAAGCCTCAATTGAATAACTTTCACATATTTTCACATCATTGTTGTTCCAGATCACAGCCTGCATCTGAAAGTACTTAATGTAATGATTTTTACACAATTCCTATTCCAGACATCATTACTTACATGATTACATGATAGCAACAATGAAAAGATGACAGTTGAGTCTGCACCTAATACCTGTTTTATTTTTCCACTTAGCAAACTTCCTAACATCTGCTTTTCTTTTGACCAGATACAAACAACACAGCATGATTCTTGTTCCCATCAACACACCTGGAGTAGAAATAATAAGGCCCTTGACAGTTTTTGGCTACCTGGGTAAGTATTCAATCAACTTGTCTGTGTATTTGCAAGTAGGAAACCTAGAATATGCAGTAACACTGAAGGAAATAGATAACGTTTTAGTGCATGAGATGGATTCTTAGAAATCCTTTGACCCTTAGTATAAATTATCAGTGGAGTTCAGAATAGAACAGATGGAAAGAGAGGTGGTGCAGCATTCTACCCCGTTTTGTCTGTTTTGGGGAAAGGGTAAACTGGTATTTAAGGCACTGAAACTCTGTCTGCCAGTCTTCTTTTCATCACCCAGGAGGAAGGGTTAATGAAATAGATGTGAAAAATTAAGCACCCCACAGTAATATTCATTTTTAACTTTCTTAATCAATCTATAAGAGTTATTAATAACCAAAGGGTTTTGATTGATTTGAATGCAGAACTTTTCCTTCCTTCTGTCCTTGGGTGGAATTTCTAAGAAGCAAGGATCCTTTTGCTTAGTCTCATGTTCATTGTTTCCTTGCTGCTCAGGTTTCTCACCCTGCAAGTATTTGTTGAGCACTCAACCCACTCCAGTATTCTTGCCTGGAGAGTCCCATGGACAAAGGAGCCTGGCAGGCTACAGTCCATATCGTCGCAAAGAGTCGGACATGACTGAAATGACTTAACACGCACGCACACTCACAAGCACTGTTACTGGTGCTTAGAATACAATAGTGGACACAGTAAACTAAGGTCTCTGCCCTTGTGGAGCTTACTTGCTAGCGGACAGAGACAGAGGATAAGTACAGACATGTAAATAAGCTATGTAGCTGTCAGCAAATGATAAATGTTATAAAAAAGTTTACTGAACTTTAGGTTTTGTGGTGACCCTGACTTTCTCTTTATTGTTAAATGTGGCTAATGAAAATATTCAAGAGATGGATTGCTTTTTTTAGGGTGCAGCTAGAAAATGCACCCACAGGTTAAGTGACTGGGTTGTAGAAGAACAGCCTAAGAGACCATGAAAATGAATTTACAATGTTGGTTGGCTACTAATACCCACCATTGTAGAGCCTATGTTTCAAATTTCAGTACGAAAATTTCACCAACATCTCTCCAACTCCCTGTGCCAAGGCCAAAAGAAATAGTGTGGACAGAGTTGATTATTAATGTCTGTTCTGACAGGAAAAGGGTGTGGAGTTAACTGGAGATTATCTCCAGAACTTGGCGAGGAGGAAGGATGATGTAAAGACAAAGTGTGGATGTGTTCCCAGTCTCTGTCACATGCCAGCATTTTAAAGAGGCAAACAAGCCTAGACTGGAAGCAAATATACTTGCAGGTTCAGCCTTGGCTTTGTCTCTAATGCTAAACCTGCTCTGTCCCTTCAAGCAGGTTCTTCACATCTTCAGGCATTGGTTTCCACAGTGATAAAATAAGAATTACATAATTCATTTGCAAATTTTGAACAATTGGAACCTTTTTTTTTCAAGCAAAATTTTCTTTGGAAGCCTGTATATTAAAAATTTTAAAGAAGAAGCAATAATAAAATAATAATAAGATGATCTAATTTGAGCTATGGAGCCATCTTCTTTTTCACAGCTCTACAACCTCAGAGAATCCATTCAGAAACCTCTGGATGGAATGATATCTAAAATCTCTTAAAATTTCTTAAACAGTTGATAAGTTTTTTGGGCTGCACAGCACTCGGAGTTCAGGGCTCAGGTCTACCTAGAAATGTCTGACATATGAGGCCTTTAAATTCCACTGTCTTTGAGAATTATATTACAGTAGATTAATTATCTCTATCTTTTTGTCACCTCATTTTGTTCTCTAAAATCTTATTCTCTATTTTATAGATAATTTCCATGGAGGACATTTTGAGATCCATTTTAATCAAGTGCGAGTTCCTGCCACCAATTTAATACTAGGTGAGATAAATTGAACAAATGATTCTCTAGTAATTTTTAAAAAATATTTTCAGGTCTAAATCTGAAAAAGATGTGAAATCTACCACTATTTAGATACTTTCCTTCTTATTTACTCCATTTATAAAGGAAAATTATTTCCTTTGGTGGATTTCCTTAAAATAATAAGGTTTTATATAAGTATTTGATGTGGTGTCACATCAATTGAAAACATAGTTAAATACAAAAATTATACAATTCGGAACAACATACTTTTTCCTAAAACATGATCATCAAGCCTCTACTTGTTTTAATAAAAGCTCAGTAGCTTCTGAGCACTCTATTCCTCAAATGACTGCATCCCCTTGCTTGTTGGAATCCTACCCAACCTTCAGGGAACATCTCTGATGCCACCCCTTTGAAGAAGGTTCTTGTATTCCTCATCTCATTCATTCAGTAAGCCCCTGATCCTGCCAGGCCCTCAGGTTACCATGATGAACAGACACCTTTCCCTCCTATGTCTTTCTTATCCTTCTCTGTATCCCTTATCCCTAGCATCCTTGCCCCTCTTCTAGTTTCTAAACTCAGGACTGTGTCTTATCTACCTTGGTAACCATTGCAGCACTAACAAAATAACTTATGCAGTATAGGCACTCAAGAGACAGTTCTTGAATCTGATCTAAGTTTTTAATGATGGTGGTTTACATTTCTATGTATTAGAAATCAAAGTTCCATAAATGTATAGTGAACCTTATTACTAACGTACTTTTTTCCTACTGGAGTGCCATTTTTATTGAGGAGAGTTCATTATTTTCTCAGGATCTTTGTAAATAACAAAAGAAATAGGCTGTGGTCATGTTCTCCTTTCTTTCTCACAGGTGAAGGTAGGGGGTTTGAAATTGCCCAAGGCCGGCTTGGACCTGGCAGAATCCACCACTGTATGAGAACAATAGGTTCAGCTGAACGTGCTTTACAGATCATGTGTGAACGAGCAAACCAAAGGGTGGCCTTTAAGAAGAAACTTTATTCACATGTAAGAATAATTACTTATTTGAATTTATTGTAGCCCAATGCACTATACTAACCTTGAACCAAAATAACATTATTTGGTCAGAAAGAGATTTCCTCTGCATAAACAAGCTGATTCTTTTCCACAGAATTTATTTATTTGTAGTCTGTACTTAAATGTAGTGTGATGATGTGGATGGACCTAGAGACTGTCATGCAGAGTTAAGAAAGAGAAAAACAAATATCATATAATATTCCACGTATGATTCCACTTATATGTAAAATTAGAAAATGATAAAGGTGAACTTATTTGCAAAGCAGAAATAGAGACACAGAGGTAGAGAACAAACATGGACACCAAGGGGGGACAGGGGAGGATGAATAGGAGGGTTGGGATTGACATATATACACGACTATGTATAAAATAGATAGCTCATGAGAACCTTCCGTATAGCACAAGGGACTCAGTGCTCTGTGCTGACCTAAATAGGAAGGAAATCCAAAAGAGGGGATATATGTACACATATAGCTGATTCACTTTGGTACAACAGAAACTAACACAACATTATAAAGCAACTATATTCCAATAAAAATTAATGAAAAATCCTAGGATTCAAGCTATGTGTGTGTGTGTGTATATATATATATATATAGGCTGACGAGAGGTAGTTATCTTTGTGCAAGATTTAATAATTCCTTAAGTGCTTCAACACCTCAGCACACGGTGTCAATAATTTGTTCAACTTTCTCAGGTTCTCGTTCTCTAGAGAACTTCATACAGTAAGTAGCCCTCTCTGTGAACATGAAAGGGCTGTTTTAAGGAAGAAGGAAGCCTTATTCTTTGGCTCTATGGAGGAATTAAGACAGATAAGTGGAGAGATATAGGAAAATAGCCCAAAACTCAGTGAAAGAAAATAGACCTAAAAATGGAAAAGACTGCTCAAATAGAAGTGAGCTCCCTGTCGCTGGAGAAATGCAAGTAGAAATGGGACCAGCATTAGCTGGGGTGTTCATGATATTTTTAATTTTCATCTCTAAGTTATATACTACTGAGCCTATTGTTTACAAAGAGCGGTACTTACATCCAGGCACTATAATCCAAATTAGAAAATATTTATCAAGAGGGAAAAGATGCTACCATATCAGACTTCCTTGCTTACAAGAAATATTCAAAGGAGCTTTAAGCTGAAATGGAAAACCTCTTAAGAGCAATGAGATAGGCAAATCATCCCCCTAAAAGCCCTTCTAAGAAGGTGAGAAAAATTATTATTAAATATTTAATACTTATGATTGCTAACATGTACTGTTAGGTCAAACTTGTAGTGGTAAATTGTATCCATGTTTGCTGGACATGTATATTTTAGTGCATTTTATAAGATTGTCTCAACTGTACAAGGAGTTATAAAGTTCATTTGTGACAACCTTATAAAAATTTTAGTGTATTTTTTACTGTGAATTCTTATAGGCCATGCTTTCTTTTTTGTGAAATGTTATTTAGCAAATCTAAACAATGTTAGTTATAACATTGTTCTTATGAAAAAATATAGCCTGCTTTATGGCTCATACCTGGGAATAATTTTTAGAAGAACCCTTCTAGTAAACAGTGAGGGCAAGTGTTCAACTGTTGGGTGGACACTGTAGGAGAAGGTGAAATGATGTGAAAGTTTGAGGCCCTGAATACGACTCCACAATGCTGCTGGAGTAAAGAGCTAAAGAATTGTTCATGGCATCAAATGTCACTTCATGCACATTTCTCTTCTCAAAATTGCCACCCAAACCCAGAGCAGGGTGCAAGGAGGAACAGAAAGGTTGATCTACAGGCGTCTTGAACACACAAAAGCACTCTCCTTAAGTTCTGCTTTCATGACAGATGTTTTAATACTGTACTAAAGAGAAATTTCTTTTCCACTTTATAAACTTAATGTAGCAAGCATAACAAGCCTGGGCTTTTCAAAAATATGCCTCCCTTCTCTGAAAACCTCTTGCATTTGGCATAAAAGAAATGATCTGGCAAGAGCAAGAGATGTGTGAACAGGTCAAATAAAAATCTGGGCTAACTTTTTTTTCCTTTTTTAATTTGTGAAAGTAACATTCCACTTCCTTGAATTTGGAGATCCTTTCCAGCTGCCTTCTAATTTATTCCAGGCTCTAAAGCAAGAAGTTCTTTATCACAGTTCTTTCCTAGTAAATGAGTCTGGCGCTTTCTTAGATCACCCACTTAATTCTTTTAATTTTAGAACATCTAGGGCCTGTAGAGACCCACCTAAGACCACTTTCCTTTATCCTAAAGCTAAGAAGTAAATGCATATGGTGGTTTGTTCATGAAGTTATAATCACCTAGCTTGATCAGTTCAATTCAGTTCAGTCACTCAGTCGTGTCCAACTGTTTGTAACCCCATGGACTGTAGCACACCAGGCTTCCCTGTCAAACACCAATTCCTGAAGCTTGCTCAAACTCATGCCCATCCAGTCGGTGATGCCATCCAACCATCTCAACCTCTGTCATCCCCTTCTCCTCCTGCCTTCAGTTTTTGCTAGCATCAGGGTCTTTTCCATTGAGTCAGTTACTCACATCAGGTGGCCAAAGTATTGGAGTTTCAGGTTCTGCATCAGTCCTTCCAATGAATATTCAGGATTGATTTCCTTTAGGATGGACTGTTTGGATCTCCTTGTAGTCCAAGGGACTCTCAAGAGTCTTCTCCAACACCACAGTTCAAAAGCATCAATTCTTCTGCACTCACCTTTCTTTATGGTCCAGCTCTCACATCCATGCATGACTACTGGAAAAACCATAGCCTTTACTAGACGAACCTTTGTTGGCAAAGTCAAGTCTTTGCTTTTTACTATGATATCTAGGTTAGTCATAGCTTTTCTTCCAAAGAGCATCTTTTAATTTCATGGTTTCACTGTCTACAGTGATTTTGGAGCCCCAAAAAATAGTCTCTCCAATGCATCAACTCTTCCCATCAGGTGGCCAAAATATTGGCGCTTCAGCATCAGCCCTTCCAATGAATATTCAGGATTGATTACATTTAGGACTGACTGGTTTGATCTCGTTGCTGTCCAAGGGACTCTCAGGAATATTCTCCAGTACAATTTGAAGGCATGAATTATTTGGCATTCAGCCTTCATTATGGTCCAACTCTCACATCTATACATGACTTCTGGAAAAACCATAGCTTTGACTCTGGATATTTGTCAGCCAAGTGACATCTCTGCTTTTTAATATGCTGTCTAGATTTGTCATAGCTTTTCTTCCAGAGAGCTAGCATCTTTTAATTTCATGGCTACAGTCACCATCCACAGTTATTCTGAAGCCCAGGAAAATAAAATCTGTCACTTTTTCCACTTTTTCCCCTTCTATTTGCTATGAATTGATGAGACCAGATGCCACAATCTTAGTTTTTTGAATGTTGAGTTTTAAACTGGCTTTGTCAGTCTCCTCTTTCACCTTTATCAAGAGGCTTTTAGTTCCTTTTTGCTTTCTGCCATTAGGATGGTATCATCTGCATAGCTGAGGTTGTTAATATTTCACCCAGCAATCTTGAATCCAGCTTGGCTTCATCCAGCCTGGCATTTCACATGATGTGCTTTGCATAGAAGCAGAGTGACAATATACAGCCTTGACATACTCCTTTCCTAATTTTGAACCATTCTGTTGTTCCATGTCCAGTTCTAACTGCTGCTTCTTGACCTGCATATAGGTTTCTCAGGAGGCAGGTAAGGTGGTCCGGTATTCCCATATCTTTAAGAATTTTTCACAATTTATTGTGATCCACACGAAGGCTTTTGCATAGTCAGTGAAGCAGAAGTAGATGTTTTTCTTGAATTCTCTTACTTATTCTGTGATCCATTGGATGTTGGCAATTTGATCTCTGGTTTCTCTGCCTTTTCTAAATCTAGCTTCTACCTCTAGAAGTTCTTGGTTCACATACGCTGAAGCCTAGCTTGAAAGATTTTGAGTATAACCTTGTTAGCATATGAATTGAGCGCAATTGTGTGGTAGTTTGAACATTCTTAAGCATTGCCCTTATACAATATAATAATTGATATGAGTTAGTATTAACAAGATCTTTTTTCATTTTCTCTTTTGTTTTCAGTTTTATTGATTTCTGCTGTTTATCGTATCTTTTCTTTTGCTTTCTTCAGACTTACTTTGTTCTTTTTTTCTAGGTTCTTGGTATGGTAGCTTGGATTGTAGATTTTAGACTTTTCCACTTTTCTAATCTATTTAGCACTGTAAATTTTCCTCTCAGTACTGCTTTATTTGTATCCCACAATTTGTATGTATTATATTTTCATGTTCATTCCATTCAGTGTATTTTTCGATTTCTCTTGAAATTTCTCTTTGATCCATAGAAGTGGGTCATGAGAATGTGTTACTGAATTTCCAAGTGTTTAGAGGTTATCGTGCTACTTTTGATACCATTGTGGTCACAAAACAAATTCTGTATTATTTCAGTTCTTTAAAATTTGTTGAGGTTGGCTTTATAGAATAATATATGGTATATCTTATGTGTTTTATGGGTACTTGAAAAAAATGTGTATTCTGCATTTGTTGGGCGGAGTGTTCTGTGAATGTCTACTAGATCCTATTGGTTGATGTTATCATTGAGTTCTTCTATATACCCTTGCTGATTTTCTAATTGTCCTATCAATAGTTGAGAACAGGATGTTGAAGTCTTCAACTAGAACTGTGGATTTGTTTACTGTTCTTTTCAGTTCTTTCTGTTTTTTGTTTTCATATTCAGCAGTTCAGTTATTTTATGCATACACACTTAGGATTGCTACGACTTCATGAGGATTTACCCTTTTATCATTATATGATGACCTTCTCTGTCTCTGTGCTTTGACCTCCAAGTAATTCTCAGTACTTTGAAGGCTATTTTTATCTGGTATTAATATAGCTGCTCCTGCTTTCCTTTGATTAATGTTTGCATGATATATTTTTTTCATTTTTGGTAGGTTGTTTTCAACCTGCCTATATCATTATATTTGAAGTGAGTTTCTTGATGACATATAGTTAGTTGGGTCACATTTTTTAGTTCATTGTCTTTGTAATAAGATTGAGGTTAGTCTGCCATTTTATGTTTGTTTTTAGTTTCTGATTTTTTCCTGCATTCCAATCAGTTAATTTAACATTTTTAGAATTCCATGTTGCTTTATCTATAATGTTTCTGATTGGACCTCTTTGTAAACACTTTTAGAGGTTGCTCTGGGCATTACAATATAAATACATATAATATATAATGTATATATAAATATATACACATATGTATATTAATATATGTATGTATATATCTCACTGATCTATTGGTATCATCATTTGACCAGTTTGAATGAAGAAACCTTACTTCCCTTTAAGTCCATTTAACCTCCACCATTTATAATATAATTGTTTTAAATATTTCTTCTATGTGCATGTAGAATGACATCACATAGTATTAAAATGGTTACTTTAAACATCAAACATAGTTTAGAAAATTCAAGAGGAAAAGAAGAACCAATTTCTGTAGCCATATTTTTCTTTTCATGTTTTATTCCTTCCTTATTTTCCTAGGTTCGCCTTTAACCCCTCTGTTTAGAAGACTTTTTTAGCTGTTCTTTTAGGGTCTATAGGCAAGCTTTCTCTGTTTTCCTTTATCTAAGACTGTCTTGATTTCTCCTCCTTAAGGAGGGTCACAAAGAGTCGAACACAACTGAGCGACTGAACAACAAGGATATCTTCACTGAGTATAAGGTTCTATGTTGACAATTCTTTTCTTCCAGCACTTGAAAAATATCTTGTCATTTCCTCCTGGCATATGCATATATATTTTCCCTGTAGATAAGATGTCATTCTTTACTGGCTACTTTTAAGATTTTGTCTTTAGCTTTTAGAAGTTTAATTGTGATGTGTCTTGGCATGAATTTCTTGGACTTATTGTGCTTTAGGTTCACTCAGCCTCTTAAATCTATAGGTTATGTCTCTTGACAAATTTGGGAAGTTTTCAGCCCTTATTTCTTTGAGTATTTTTTCAGTCTTGCCCTCTTTCTCTTATTTCTGGACTCCAGAGTCGTAAATGTTAGATATTTTGTTATAATTCACATGTCCCTAATGCTAGTCTTTAAAAAAATTTTTTGCTCTATTTTCTCTCAGTGGTCCAGATTGGTTAATTTCTATTGACCTGTCTTATAGTTCATTGATTTGTTCCTTTGTCTCCATTTTGCTAACCATCCACTGCCCATTCACTGAGGTTTTATTTAAATTGTTATATTTTTCAGTATGAAATATCCATTTTTGTTCTTTGTTTCTTCTGTTTCATTACTAATATTTAAGTTTCTTTGCTGAGACTTTCTGTTTTCTCATTTGTTTCTACTGTGTTTACATTTACTAATTGAAGCGTTTTTATTATAGTTGCTTTAAAATCTTTGTCAGAAATTTTAACATCTCTGTCACCTCAGTGTTCATATAATCATTCATTTTCAGACTTCCTGGGTTTTGACATGACATATGATTTTTTTATTAAAACCTGAACATTTTCATATTATATTATGAAACTTTATTTAAGCCTTCTATATTAGCTGGGTTTATCTGGCAGTACTCAGTTAGAAGAAGGGGTTGCACTACCTCTGCAGGTAGGTAGAAGTCCAGGTTCTTGTTCAGCCTGCATCGATACCTGAGGAAAGGGATATATTCTTTCACTGAGTGACCCCCATTGACATAGAAGGAAGAGAACTTGTTCCTGGTGTCACTCCTTACTTGGCACTGTCTGATACCACCCTGGACGGGTGTTGAGGACCTCATTACAACACTCAGAAGGGTGGAAGCCTGTGTTGGCATGAGTTGGGGTGGGGCCAGTGATTTTTCTGTGTGGTATTTGGCACAGGTAGAGTGGTTATTCTCTAAGTGTTCTGTCTTTTTAGCTGCCCTTTCCCAGTCCTTCCAGCTATAGAGGTAGACTTTTGTTGATGCTGTTTTTCATTTGATTTTTGTCTGTGTTCATTGACATTTTCAAGTTGCTGGCTTCTTCAGCTCCAAATCTGGGATATATGAGACAAAGAGAAAATCCAGGGAACTTAATCCCATGTTCTTTTTCTGGTCCAAAAGTTCCTAGCAGTCTCCCTTCTTCTCTCTATGTTACAGAGTCTTCTTATGCTTCTTTGATAGACAATGCCCATTTTTGGTTTGTACTTTGTCGAATGAATAGGGGAAAGTACCTCTAGTCCATCTTCCTGGAAACAGAAGTCTTTGGAAGCACAAGCTTCTTAATTTGTGCAGGTATTCTCTAAACTGCTGTCTAAAGTTCTCTGGGAAAGGCTAAACTAGAGAATGGGGACTGGTGCTGAAGCTTAAGTAGAGTCTCCTTCACTCTAGGTCTGGAGCTTGGGAAACACACCCTCAGGCAGGTATGCAGAGCACATAGATCTAACAGCTTAGATGAAATGGATCAAATCCTCAAAAACCACAAACTACCAAAACTCACTGAATATGAAATTGTTGTTGTTGTTCACTCACTCAGTTGTGTCCGACTCTTTGTGACCCCATGGACTGCAGCACGCCAAGCTTCCCTGTCCTTCACCATATCCCAGAGCTTGCTCAAACTCATGACTGTTGAGTCGGTGATGCCATCCAACATATCATCCTTTGTCTTCCCCTTCTCCTCCTGCCTTCAATCATTCCCAGCATCAGGGTCTTTTCTAATAAGTTGACTCTTTGCATCAGGTAACCAACGTATTGGTGTTTCAGCTTCATCATCAGTCCTTCTGAATATTCAGGTTTGATTTCCTTGAGGATTGACTGGTTGGATCTCTCTGCAGTCCAAGGGACTCTCTTAGAGTCTTCTCCAAAACCATGGTTCAAAAGCACCAATTCTTTAGCGCTCAGCATTCTTTATGGTCCAGCTCTCACATCCATACATGACTACTGGAAAACCATACCTTTGATTATATGGACCTTTGTCAGCAAAGTAGTGTCTCTACTTTTTAATACACTGTCTAGGTTTGTTGTAGCTTTTCTTCCAAGGAGCAAATGTCTTTTAATTTCATGACTGCAGTCACCATCTGCAGTGATTTTGGAGCCCCTAAAAATAAAGTCTCTCACTGTTTCCATTGTTTCCCCAACTATTTGCTATGAAGAGATGAGACCAGATGCTGTGATATTAGATTTTGAATGTTGAATTTTAAACTAATTTTTCATTCTCCTCTTTCACCTTCATTAAAAGATTCTTTAGTTCTTCTTCACTTTCTGCCTTAAGGGTGGTGCCATCTGCATATCTGAGGTTATTGATATTTCTCCTTGCAATCTTGATTCCAGCTTGTGCTTTATCCAGGCAGCATTTCACATGATGTACTCTGCATATGAGTTAAATAAGCAGGGTGACAGTATACTCCTTTCCTAATTTTGAACCAATGTCTGGTTCTGACTATTGCTTCTTGACCTGCATACACAGGTTTCTCAGGAGGTATATAAAGTGGTCTGATATTCCCAACTGTTTAATAATTTTCCACTCAGTTTGTTGTGATCCGCACAAAGGCTTTAGCTTAGTCAATGAAGCAGAAGCAGATGTTTTTTGGAATTCTCTTGCTTTTTCTATGATCCAGCATTTGTTGGCAATTTGATCTCTGGTTTCTCTGCCTTTTCTAAATCCAGCTTGAACATCTAGAAGTTCTTGGTTCATGTACTGTTGAAGAACAGCTTGGAGAATTTTGAGCATTACTTGGCTAGCATGTGAGATGACTGCAATTGTGCATCAGTTTGAACATTTTTTGGCATTGCCTTTCTTTGGGATTTGGATGAAAACTGACCTTTTTCAGTCCTGTGACCACTGCTGAGTTTTCCAAATTGGCTGGCATATTGAATGCAGCACTTTCACAGCATCATCATTTAGTATTTGAAATAGCTCAAATGGAATTCCATCAACTCCACTAGCTTTGTTCATAGTGATGCTTCCTAAGGCCCACTCAACTTCACACTCCAAGAAGTCTAGCTCTAGGTGATAGATCACACCATCGTGGTTATCTGGGTCATGAAGATCTTTTTGGTATAGTTCTGTGTATTCTTGCCACCTCTTCTTAATATTTTCTGCTTCTGTTAGGTCCATACTGTTTCTGTCCTTTATTGTGCCCATCTTTTTATGAAATGTTCACTTGGTATCTAATTTTCATAAAGAGATGTCTAATCTTTCCTATTCTGTTATTTTCCTCTTTTTCTTTGCATTATTCACTTAGGAAGCATTTCTTATCTTTTGGAACTCTGCATTCAGATGGATATAGCTTTCCTTTTCTTCTTTGCCTTTCATATCTCTTCTTTTCTCAGTTATTTGTAAGGCCTCCTCAGACAACCATTTTGCCTTTTTGCATTTCTTTTTCTTGGGAGTGGTTTTGAATGCTGCCTCCTACACAGTGTTACGAACTTCTGTCCATAGTTTTTCACGCACTCTGTCTATCAGATCTAATCCCTTGAATCTATTTGTCACTTCCACTGTATAATCCTAAGGGATTTAATTTAGGTTATAGCTGAATGGCCTAGTATTTTTCCCTACTTTCTTCAATTTAAGTCTGAATTTTACAATAAGGAGTTCATGATCTGAGCTGCAATCAGCTCCTGGTCTTGTTTTTACTGACTGTATAGAGCTTCTCCTTCTTCAACTGTAAAGAATATAATTGATCTGACTTTGGTATTGACCATCTGATGATGTCCATGTGTAGAGTCGTCTCTTGTGTTGTTGGAAGAGTATGAAATAGATAACCCTAAATGCTTCTATTAAAGAAGTTGAATTCACAATTTAATATATCTTGGAAAAAAGAAATCTTCAGGCCCAAATGGTATCAGTGGTGAATTCTGATAAACAACTAAAGGAGAAATAACACCAATTCTACACAATGTCTTCCAGGAAAATGAAGAAGAGGAAGTACATTCCAGCTCATTTATGAGACCAAAATTACCAAACAAGCTAGAGACCACTATCTAGAGTAATCCAGCAAAAATCTAGAGTAATCCAGCAGTATATAAAAAGAACAACCAAGTGATGTTTATCCCAGGAATACAAGGCTGATTCATATTCATATGTCAATCATTAAGAAAATTATTCATTGTAATCTACCATGTTAACTGCCTTAAAAAAAAACCACATGATCATATCAATTGATGCAAAAAGGCAATTGACAAAATGTCAGCATCTATTCATGATATACTAGAATTAGAAAGGAATTTATTTAACCTGATCCAGAACATCTAAAAATTCTATGGCTAACATCATACTTAATAATGAAAGACTGAGTGCTTTCATTCCCAAAATTGAGAACAAAGGATGTTTACTCTCACCATTGCTCTTTATCATCATAGAGGAAGTCTTAGCCATTGCACTGAGACAAGAAAAGGAAAGTGCCTAGTTGGGGGGAAAAAATAAAACTGTGCCTCTTGGCAGACAACATGATTGTGTATAATATCCTTAGAAATCTACCAAACAAAACAAAAAATCCCTCCTAGAACTAAAAATAAGTGAGCTTAGCAAAGTCTCAGAACTATATCAACATATAAAATTATTTTTTTTCTATATACTGCATGCTAAGTCACTTCAGTCATGTCCAACTCTTTATGACCCTATAGACTGTAACCCACCAGACTCCTCTGCCATAGTATTCTCCAGGTAAGAATGCTGGAGTGGATTGCCATTGTCCTCCTCCAAGAGATCTTTCCATCCCAGGGATTGAACCCACGTCTCCTGTAGCTCCTGCATTGGCAGGTGGGTTCTTTACCACTAGCTAGCAGTGAACATTTGGAAGCTGAGATTTTTTAAATACCATTTTACAATAGACTAAGAAAGGAAATAGGTATACATATAATAAATATGTATGCTGTCTATATGCTAAAAATTATAAAAGTAATGAAAGAAGTCTAAATAAATACAGAGAAACACAGAATGTATAGATGGCAAACAAACACATCAGCAACTAGGGAAATACAAATTAAACCCACCATGATGTATCTCTGCACATTGTGAAAATGGCTAAAACTTAAAAGTACTGACTATACCGAGTGCTGGTAACTGGAACTCTCATACACAGCTGGTGGGGATGTAATGGCATAGTCACTCTGGAAAATGTTGACAGTTTATAAGTATTTACCACATGATCTAACACTCCACTCCTGGTATTTGCTTTTAAAAATGAAAAGGTATGTTCATTCAAAAACTCAAATACAGATATTTACAGAAGCTCTTTAATAATCACCAAAAATTGAAAACAGCCCAAATGTCCTTCAGCAGGCGAATGGATAAACAAATTGTGGTACATCCCTACAGTGGAGTACTACTCACTGATAAAAAAGGAATGGGCAGTTGATAAACAGAACAGTTTGGATGAAATTCAAATGAATTATGCTGAGTGAAGGAAGCTGGCCTCTAAAGAACACATGCTAAAGAATCCCATTTATATGACCTTCTGAAAAAGGCAATAGTATAATAACTGACAAACCTAGATAGCATATTAAAAAGCAGAGACATCACTTTGCCGACAAAGGTCTATATAATCAAAGCTATGGTTTTTCCTGTAGTCATGTATGGATGTGAGAGTTGGACCATAAAGAAGGCTGGGGGCTGAAGAATTGATGCTTTTGAACTGTGGTGCTGGAGAAGACTCTTGAGTCCCTTGAACGGCAAGATCAAACCAGTCAATCCTAAAAGAAATCAATCCTTAAAATTCATTGGAAGGACTGATGCTGAAGCTGAAGCTCCAATACTGTGGCCACATGATGTGAAGAACTGACTCATTAGAAAAGACCCTGATGCTGAGAAAGATTGAGGGCTGGAGGAGAAGAGGGTGACAGAGGATGAGATGGTTGGATAGCATCTTTAATTTAATGGACATGAGTATTCAATGGACATTAGCTCAGTGGACATGAGTGCTCGAAGGACTGCTTGCTGCATTCCATGGGATCACAAAGAGTTGGACACAACTGAACAACAACATAATAACTGAGAACCATTCAGTGGTTTCTACAGGTTAGAGGTGGGGCTATTAAGGGGCAGCATGAGAGAGTTTTGGAGGGAAGGTGAACCTGTTTTGTATCTTGATTGTGGTTATACCAGTCTATGAATGTGTTAAAATTCATAGACCTGTTCACTGAAGAAAATGTTCATGTTTACTAAATAAATAATAGTAACAATACAACAAAGGACTGCTGGACTATTCTCACACTGAAATTGTCTTGTGTCTATAAGCAGATCCACCACCTTATACTATGCAGTTAGCATTTAAAATAGCCAGTATGGAGGGTCTTGGCAATAAGGCAATTGCTCGGTTTGGCTGTCTTGACTTTAGACACCAGAGTATCCAAATAAATTATTTTTATGAGCAAATAAATTGTTTTTTCTAAAATCTTCCAGTGTTACCTGCAGCCATGCCATTTACTGTGTATATGCTAGGTGGTTATATCAAACTAAGTCTTCCATTTAAAAATATTAATATATAGAATAGGGTGTTTTCATGTGTTAGATGTGGACCTCAGACACCAGCTTATCTCCTCCCTCTTCTGTTGCCCTTTGCTCCCCTGCAGGAGGTGGTAGCTCACTGGATTGCTGAAAGCCGCATTGCCATTGAGGAGATCCGCTTGTTGACCTTGAAAACTGCCCACAGCATTGATATTTTGGGCAGTGCTGGTGCTAAGAAAGAGGTGAGGACCTTTGGACCACCATCTCCCATATGTCATATGTTTCTCCCACACTTTGAATATTCCAGGTTTTATGGTGACTGGAGGGCACTCAGAATATTGGAAGCTTCCATTTGATTTTGGTTTAAAGATTATAAATGTATGTCATTTGCCAGTTTTCCTTTCACTGGACTGCTTTAGGGAATGATTTTCAGGATGAATATCTTCAGCTTTCTCAAGACACAGCAACAGAAGGTAGGAAAATACTAGACTTTATACAGACTTGGAATTGTACCCGGTATTTCACCTTCTGCCAACCTCTTGACCTTGAGCTAAGTATCTAGCTAATCTGCCTATGACCTAGAGTTCCAATGAAGAAAAACCAAGTTAATGTAGAATGCAGAGCACTATGCTGCCACATAGAAATGTTTCATAGAAAGTCCTTCTTGTCCTCTGCCTTTTTACGTTTCTGGCTTATTTGGAATAAGAACATAATTATTTAACTGAAAAACCAATGACACTTCCATGTTCTAGCTATTGTAAATAGTGCTGCAATGAAAAATGGGATACATGTATCTCTTTCAATTTTGGTTTCCTCAGAGTATATGCCTAGGAGTGGGATTGCTGGGTCATATGGTGGTTTTATTCCTAGGTTTTTAAGGAATCTCCATACCGTCTTCCACAGTGGCTGTATCAATTTACATTCCCACCAACAGTGCAAGAGCATTCCCTTTTCTCCACACCCTCTCCAGCATTTATTTTTTGTAGACTTTTTGATGATGGCCATTCTGACCAGTGTGAGGTGATATCTCATTGTAGTTTTGATTTGCGTTTCTCTAATAATGAGCAATGTTGAGCATTTTTTCATATGTTTGTTAGTCATCTGTATGTCTTCTTTGGAGAAATGTCTGTTTAGGTCTTTTTCCCAATTTTTGATTGGGTTGTTTGTTTTTCTGTGTTGGGTTATATGATCTGCTTGTATATTTTAGAAATTAATCCTTTGTCCAGTGTTTCATTTGCTGTTGTTTTCTTCTATTCTGAGGGTTGTCATTTCACCTTGGTTATAGTTTCCTTTGCTGTGCAAAAGCTTTTAAGTTTAACCAGGTCCCACTTGTTTACTTTTATTTTTATTTCTATTACTCTAGGAGATGGGTCATAGAGGATCTTGCTTTGATTTATGTCATCGAGTGTTGTGGCTATGTTTTCCTCTAAGAGTTTTATAGTTTCTGGTCTTACATTTAGGTCTTTAATCCATTTTGAATTTATCTTTGTGTATGGCACTATTTACAATAGTTAGAACATGGAAGCAACCTAGGTGTCCATCGACAGATAAATGGATAAAGAAGTTGTGGTACATTACTCAGCCATAAAAAGGAACACATTTGAGTCAGTTCTAATGAGGTAGATGAACCTAGAACCTATTAAACAGAGTGAAGTGTATCAGAAAGATAAAGATAAATACCATATTCTAATACATATATACGGAATCTAGAAAAATGGTACTGAAGAATTTATTTACAGGGCAGCAGTGGAGAAACAGACATAGAGAATGGACTTATGGATGTGGGGAGAGGGGAGGAGAGGGCGAGATATATGGAGAGAGTAACATGGAAACTTACATTACCATATGTAAAATAGATAGCCAATGGGAATTTGCTGTATGGCTCAGGGAACTCAAACAAGGGCTCCATATCAGTCTAGAGGGGTGGAATGGTTGGGGGGAGATGGGAGGGAGGCTCAAAAGGGAGGGTCTATATGTATACCTATGGCTGATTCACATTGAGTTTTGACAGAAAAGAGCAAAATTCTGTAAAGCAATTATCCTTCAGTAAAACATAAATTAATTTTTAAAAATGACACTGCTAAGGGAAAATGATTAGCACAGACTCTTTACCTCTTTATGACCCCTAACATGGTGAGTATCATTTATCAGCTTCCTGAAATCCTGCCTGAAATCCTTCTGCAAACAAGGCAAGGCAAGTTATAAATAAGTTAATAGAATGTAATTTGGATGAGATATTTCCTTCCAGAAAGTCTATGTTGACTGAAATATGGCCTAATGGCTGCATTAGCAGATCTTTGTTGGCTTTCATCAAAGATCCTGTTTCAGTGGTGAGTGTTTTTGGAAAAGTTCTCTTGTTTCTTTTCACAAAGAAAATACAGATTAGATCAAGTTCTGTCACACATATTGTCTAAGAAAAGAACGTTCTTCTTACATCTTGTTTATGTAGATTGCAATGATTAAAGTGGCTGCCCCCCGTGCCGCCTGCAAAATCATTGACCGGGCCATCCAAGTGTGTGGAGGTGCGGGTGTTTCCCAGGATTACCCTCTGGCTTTCATGTGAGTGCTGTGTGCTTAGTTTCAGTCGTGTCTGACTCTTTACAACCCTATGGATGGTAGCCCGCCAGGCTCCTCTGTCCATGAGATTCTCCAGACAAGAATACCAGAGTGGGTTGCCATGCCTTCCTCCAGGGGATCTTTGCCACCCAGGGATCCAACCCACATCTCTTACATCTGCTGTATTGGCAGGCAGTTTCTTTACCATTAGCACCACCTGGGACCCTCTGACTAACATGTCAGCTAATCACCATCTACATTTAATGAGGTTGGGGTTAAATATGCAGATCCTTTGATACTGTTTACAAAGAAAATAAAAACAACTAACTTACTTTAAAGCATAATTGAAAGCTAACTGAGGTAACTTAGGTACTTTACAATAGATCTCTTTACAATAAATAGTTTTATGATTTACAGTTGTCATTTCACTCAATTGTGTTCACTTCTACCCTGAGAGGATGCACTGAGGGTTCCTGGACTGTAAATAACTCATGAAGGTTCACCCTGGCACAGGAAGGAGGACAGGAGCAGAGCTGGTCAAAGCGGGGCCCAGAGCCAGGTTCAGGTAGGCGCTTAGGACGCTTTACCACCCACACCCATAGCTGTGCCCAGACTGCGGCCATGCCAGCCAGCCAGCTCAGCGTGTCAACATGGTGAGTGCTGAGATCAAGGGGCAGTCACCACCAAATGTGGTACCCCCTTCTCTGTCACACTGGAGATAGGAATCTGGTGCCCCGTCAGTTTTTCCCCCATCAATTTTTAATAAAAAAGAACTGAATATATAGTACTATATATTTATATAAAAGTTATATATTCTTCATGGCCTGTAGCTTACCTAAGATGTCTCCTAGCAACTTCTAGTACCTACAGCAAACCAAGAATGAGATTAAGCCCACTGCACCATGCCATTTAAGATTCCACTCCCAAAGTGAGGACTTTAAAATGACATTTCACAAGCCCTTGAGCTTACTTTTCTTGATTTTCCCTGTGCAGTTTTTCTTACCACTGCCTTGGTGAGATTTCAGACACTAATAACCTTGGCTTAGAATCAGAGTGACTGTTGAAGCATCAGGTTTCTCTATGATAAGTCCTGCCACTCTGCTCTTTATGTTTTTGCAGGTATGCCCTGATGCGGACTTTGCGCATAGCAGATGGGCCTGACGAAGTCCACCTCTCAGCAGTTGCAAAAATGGAGCTGAGGGACCAAGCCCGAAGCCTGAGGGCCAAGATATAGGAGGTGACACCGCCTCACCTTGATAAGTACTTCATCAGTGCCAGAATTTGAAGATTTTTCCACTTTCGTAGCAGCTTGAGCACAGGATTAATTGCTCACTTTGGTAAAAACTTGAGCATCTGTTTTAATCAATGGCTTTTATCATTTCAAGGATCACACTTGAAATTTTATAATCTCAAGGTTTAAGTGAAAAAGGAAGTTTTATAGCTGTTGTCATTCAGTCTGACACCTAGACATATATAGCATTTAGTTTTTAAACACGCTGCTTGTAAAGAAATCATGAAGTAGATTGGAAAACTAAATCATAAGCATAAAAATATTTTTACTTTTTTACTGTCAGAAATTCTTCCATTTAAATAAATATTAAAGAAATATTTAATCACTACTTTGTAAAAATATAGTGGGATCTCCTTTTGGTCATTGGTTTTAGGGTTGGTTTAACACTGTGTGGTATTGTTTGCATCGAAGGAGGCATGACTGATCGGGTCATTTTAGAGTTTATATTGTTATAGGAAAAGAAAGTAAGGAAAGTGAAGTTGCTCAGTTGTGTCCAACTCTTTGCGACCCCTGGACTATAGCCTCCCAGGCTCCTCCATCCATGGAATTTTCCAAGCAAGAGTACTGGAGTGGGTTGCCATTTCCTTCTCCAGAGGATCTTCCCAACCCAGGGATCGATGCTTTACCATCTGAGCCACCAGGGAAGCCCTCTTCATAATTCAGCAGGAAGCATTTATCCATAAAATCTGATTGTGGTTTAAAGTTTACTAGAAGACATGCTATCTTATAAAAAAATAAAATTAAGAAAAATTTTAATTATGTATAAAATGTTGATGTGAACAATAGATATTTTAACCTACAGGAAGTTATATGGTTTTGAGAGGAGATTAAAAACAATCTGGTCTGAACACCATTTTGTTAAAAGCAACACCCTCGGCCAACATCCTTGTGGCATATTAAATCAGTGCTGCCAGAACTACAGCCCTGGACCACTTGTGAATCTTGAGCGCCTGAATTATGTGGTCAGCATAACTTAGGAATTGAATTTCTGATTTCTTAAAATTTTAATTAATTTAGATTCTCAACTCAGTTACTGGAAAACTTTTAAGTATGCTCAGAATATCTTGGGTATGTGAATTGTCTTTGGCAAACATAAATTTTTTGAAGTCTAAATGCAAGTACTTTGAATGAAAATTTAGCATCCAAATTAAGAAAGTACAAAATATACACTAGATTTTGAAGACTTAGTATAAAAAAATGAATGTTTTGTTAATGCATTTTAACTATTGATTACATGTTGAAATGGTACTATTTTAGATATATTTCATTAAATAAAATATATTATTTAAATTAATTTTACCTGTTTCTTGTTACATTTTTAGTTTCTGTGGATGCCATTAGAATAGCTACTGACAACTTTTTAAAATTTTCTAATAAAAGTATTTTGAATTCAGAAAGCTCTAAAACTGTACAAGAATTTATTGATGTGCATAAATTATTTCAATCATCACTTAAATGTTTTCTTGGAGTGGGGGTGGGCACCCCCATTTGACAAAGACCTGGGTTCTGAGTCTTGTGTGTCATGTGGGCTTGGTAAACATTTGCCTTTGAGCCTTAACCTCGCTGTATCTCATATTTTTTTCTGTATGTTGGGATTAACTTTCAAACTAAGAGGACCCTTATCTACTGAGGGCTTGTGTGATAATCACTGAAGCTGTACAGAAATACTTTGATACTTGTGAACAACAATAAAGCTTTCTATAAGACATCCTTTTTTTAGGTGGATAAAATCTTATAACCCAAGCTATTCAGTCTTATTACTAGTTTTAAAAATTGCAACTTAGAAGAAATCAAGATTGTTTCTGACCAATTAAAATTAAAAGTTGTAATTATCTAGTAACTGGTAACTGGTAAATATCTGGTAACGGTAATTCTGTGATAATTTTTTCCTCCTGGAGAAAAACTCGCTGAATTGGTGGTTGACTTGTTTCAGTTGATCTACTTTTGTCTGTCATATATGCAGCTGTCCTCTCCCAATGTGATCCATATTCACCTCCCTCACCTACCTTTAATTTATTCAGATAAAATCGTATTAAAAAACTGTAGTAAAGATTGTTGAAAAGTTACAGTCAACAAAGAATAAAGTAAGATCTAGGGACCTCTCCCTTAATCACAATGAGTAAACGACTGACTGTAGACATGGAGTGACAGGTCCATTTCCTGTCTGCTCAGGGTGTCACTGCAAGTCACTCTGAGCAGTCCACCCAGGACAGTCAGCCAAGTTTACTAGTCATTTGAACCCTCACAGGTTTAAAATGAGAAGTCACCCCTCAGGTAACCTCACATAGGAAGGTAGGAAGAAAGGGAGAACTCACCAGTTAGTGGGCAGCAGCAGGGAAGCTGCCCAGCTGGAAGTCACCATAAGGCTTTACACAAAAGCGGCCACAGAAGGCCTGGCTTGTCCAGGGAGTAGCCAGGTAAGGATCTCCAGGAGTTGGTGGTCTAACCTCTGAGAACACACAAGAGTAAGTTTGGTTGATCATCGAGGAGCTGAATTTCTCATCAGCCTGTTTATAAGGCTTCCCCTGGGTCCATGTTTCCCCAGCTCTTCCCACAACTCTGGTCTACTTGCATTTCATAGGCCTGTGTTACTGTTCAGTCGCTCAGTCATATACGACTCCATGCAACCTCACGGACTGCAGCACAGTAGGCTTCCCTGTCCTTCACTATCTCTGGAGTTTGCTTGAACTCATGTCCATTGAGTCAGTGACGCCAACCAACCATTTCATCTTCTGCCGTCCCCTTCTCCTCCTGCCTTCCATCTTTCCCAGCATCAGGGTCTTTTCCAGTGAGACGGCTTTCCCATCAGGTGGCCAAAGTATTAGAGCTTCAGCATCAATCCTTCCAATGAATAGTCAGAGATGATTTCATTTAGGATTGACTGGTTTGATCTTGCTGTCCAAGGAACTCTCAAGAGGCTTCTCCAGCACCACAGTTTGAAAGAATCAGTTCTTCGGTGCTCAGACTTCTTTATGGTCCAATTCACATCCATACCTGAAAAACCATAGATTTGACTATACGGACCTTCGTTGGCAAAGTAACATCTCTGCTTTTTAACATACTGTCTAGATTTGTCGTAGCTTTTCTTCCAAGGAGCAAGTATCTTTTAATTTCATGGCTGCAGTCACCATCCCCAGTGATTTTGGAGCCCAAAAAAATAAAGTCTGACACAAAAATCCTTTCTTGACCACTTGTTCTGAACTAGCATCACCTGCTCTCCAGCCCCTTTACCTACCATTCTTCTCACAGCACTTATCACTTGACATATCTACTTATTTGTGGTCTGTCTGCTCACTAGAGTCCACTTTTTTTGTGGATTGGAATCAGGCATGGCTAGTATGCACTCAAAAAAAGTGTGATTGAATGAATTCATGTGCATGATTGCTTTCCTGATCCCTAATTTGCAATTGTTGAGAGGGCAAAGCATTTATATATAAGTCTGCAAACAAAACAGAACAGAAGCCTGAGCACTAACCCAAGAACACAGAGGCTAGACAACAGATCCAGACCAAAAGCGGACAAGAAAGTCTTCACTGGGACTGAGAAAGGACATTAGAGCCACAGCAGTGGGGGGCACACAGCAGTTTGGGCTGATCAGCTGATGAAGTACTTGTTTTTAATGAGTATTCAACAATTCAGAGAATGCACATTTACTTTTTTTCTTTTTAAAAAAATTCAGTTATTTTTAATGAAGGAAAATTGCATTACAATATTGGTTTGATTTTTGCCATACATCAACATGAATTAGTCATAGGTGTATACGTGTCCCTTCTTTCTTGAACCTCCCTCCCACCTCCCACCTTTTCCCATCCCTCTAGATTGTTACAGAGCCCCCATTTGAGTTCCCTGAGTAATACAACAAATTTCCACTGGCTGTCTGTTCTACATATGCTAGTGTGTATGCTTCCAAGCTACTCTCTCCACTCATCTCAGCCTCTCCTTCCTGCCTCATGCCTTTGCCCATAAGCCTCTCCTCTATGTCTATGACCCACCCCATTGCTGCCATGCAGATCGGTTTATTAGTACCATCTTTCTAGATTTCTTGTATATATTTTAATATAGGATATTTGTTTTTCTCTTTCTGACTTACTTCACTCTGTATAATAGGCTCTGGATTAATCACCTCATTAGAACTGACTCAAATGTGTTCCTTTTTATGGCCAAGTAGTAGTCCATCATATCTATGTACCACAACTTTTTTATCCATTCATTTGTTGATGAACATCTAGGTTGCTTCCATGTTCTAGCTACTGTAAATAGTGCTGCAAGGAACATTGGGGTACATACGTCTTTTTCAGTTTTGATTTCCTCAGGTTATATGCCTAAAAGTAGTATTGCTAGGTCATATCCTGGTTTCATTCCTAGTTTTTTAAGGAATCTCCATACTGTCTTCCACAGTGGCTGTATCAATTTACATTCCCACCAACAGTGCAAGAGGGTTCCCTTTTCTCCACACCCGCTCTAGCCCTGGTTGTGGATTTTTTTGATGATGGTCATTCTGACCAGTGTGAGGTGATATCTCATTGTAGTTTTGATTTTCATTTCTCTAAGAATGAGCAATGTTGAGCATCTTTTCTTGTGTTTGTTAGCCATCTGTATGTCTTCTTTGGAGAAATGTCTGTTTAGGTCTTTTCCCATTATTTGATTGGGTTGTTCTTTTTCTGGTATTGAGTTGTATCATCTGCTTGTATATTTTGGAAATTAATCCTTTGTCCATTGTTTCATTTGCTATTATTTTCTCCCAATCTGAGGGTTGTCTTTTCACCTTGTTTATAGTTTCCTATGCTGTGCAAAACCTTTTAAGCTAGTTAGGTCCCACTTGTTTATTTTTGTTTTTATTTCCATTATTCTAAGAGGTGGGACATTTTTTTTTTAATTTTCTTGATGTGGAATCTAACCTAATCAGCCAGAGTGCTGTGATCAGCTCAAGGTACAGAGGGAAGATGGGATAACTAAAAAAAAACAAAACCACATTCAGTGATTGTTAGAATTTTCTAATTTTACAAATTAGGATTCAGGGAAGAGTCCTCACTTAATTCTGGGCAAAAAGTGTTCAGGGTTTATGATCCTGCCATAATATTTTTAATTGTATTTCTTTGGGTATCTCTTTCTCATAATTTTGTGATTATCATGAAGAAAATCCACAAACATTCTAGTGTAAGAGTATGGTTGCAATAAGCTTTGTGAAACAAGAGTTTCTTTAAAAAAAATTTTTTTTAATTGGAGGGTAATTCCTTTACAGTGTTGTGCTGATTTCTGCCATATGTGACTGAGCCTTAAGTATACATACATCCCCTCCTTCTTGGATTCCCCTCCTACTCCATCCCCCATCTCACCCCTCTAGGTCATCACAGCATCAGGTTGAGTTCCCTGTATTATACAGCAGTTTCCCACAAGCTAGCTATTTTTTTAATGCTCATTATATACTTTATTCAAGGTATCTTTGTTGAAAATATAATCTTACAATATAAGATTCTTATAGAAAGTAAGTTAACGTAGATGCACAACAGCATGTGTGTGAAATCTTGGATACTATAGAAACCATTTATAGTGGTGAGGGATTTATACATGAAACATGGACAAGGCTTTGCTTTATTCCAACTCAGCACAGTCCATTTTAATGATACATATGATCTGAGGGAACAGTTCTGCAAGTTAAAGGCACTGATGATGTTCCAAAGATTCTGGTTGGTGATGAATGTGACTTGGAAGATGACAGAGTTGTAAGAAAGGAACAAGTCGAAATCCAGCAAGAAAATATAACAACTCTATTCTTTGACTCCTCTGGGAGTGTTTGAGGGTCTCCTGCAGAGGCACGGGTCAGCATTGGCATGCCGCTGGGACGGGGCACGGCCGGCAGCCTCTACCACTAGCTAGCTACTTAACATACGGTCATGTGTATGTTTCAATGCTACTCTCTTAATTCATCCCACCCTCCCTTCTCCCACTGTGTCCACGAGTCTGTTCTCTATGTCTGTGTCTCTATTCTTACCCTGCAAAGAGGTTCGTCCATACCACTTTTCTAGATTTCATACATATGTGTTAATACATAATTACTACTTCCCTGGTAGCTCAGATGGTAAAAAATCTGCCTGCAGTACAGGTTCTGTACTGGTTCAATCCCTGAGTTGGGAAGATCCCCTGGAGAAGGGAATGGCAACCCACTCCAGTGTTCTTGTCAAGAGAATTCCAAGGACAGAGGGATTCTCTCACTTAGAAAACTCTCCCCCAGTCCTGTATTCTCAAGGCTTGCTCCCTTCCTGTAAATGTTACATTTTAGGTGTTTTCTCTGTGATTACCACATCCAAATGTCTCTGCCCTCCTAATATATACACACATACATTCCTTACCCCTTCCTCTGGTTTGGCTTTCTCCTGAGAATGTCTACCTTGTAACATACTATGTATCTTTCTTTTATATTTGGCTTGTTATCCCCCTATTTCCCATTAAAAAGTGTGCTAAAGCAGAGAGGGGATTTGTGTGTTTGCCTCAATGCTACACACTTAGTGTCCAAAACAATGCTCAGCCAGTGCATATTAGATCCTCACTAAACATTTGTTGAGTGTGTCAATGGAATTCCTCCAGCTACTAGAGCACGGGGATCCCAGGAAGTTTGCCTTCCCCTCCATCAGGAGTGTGCAGCACTGGCTCATGTTTACTCATTGGCCACGTGTGTGCTCAGTCACTCAGTCATGTCTGACTCTTTGCAACCCCCTGGACTGTAGCCCGCCAGGCTCCTCTGTCCATGGAATTCTCTAGGCAAGAATGATGGAGTGGGTTGCCATGCCCTTCTCCACTCACTGGCCATGCAAAAGCCTAAAAAACCTAAAGCCCTGTTTCTCAATCCTGGTTGAACATCAGAATCCCAGTTTAACCAAGACTCAAGTGCCCTAGCCCAACCCGAATCCAGTGCTGGTGATGCTTACTTCAGTAGTGACTTGAAGGGATTCTGGAGAAACTGAGGGCCAAGGATAGAGTCACTGCCTGCAAATCCTGATCAGCTCTGTTTTAGAGTGTCTGGCTGAAAACTCCAGGAAGGGACTGGCTAATGTGTCCTAAAGGAAATCTGCTAGGCGAGTGTGGAAGCAGAAGACCAAGAAAGCCTGGAGGCTCTTGCCAGGAAAGGCCACAGGGAGGGAGAGCAACTGACCAGCAGAGCTTACCTCCCTGGGCCCCATGCTCCTCAGCTGCACCTCTGCCCACCCCACCACTCAGGTTCCGAGGAGTCCTTGGCTGGCCAAACTCATTGCAGAGATCACCAGGGCCTGTTCTGCACAGAGAGATCAAAGAGAAATAGCATCTGCCACATGTATGGTTTTAAATTGCCTAGTCCACATTTCAGTTTAGTTCAGTCACTCAGTCGTGTCTGACTTTTTGCAACCCCATGAACCACAGCATGCCATGCCTCCCTGTCCATCACCATCTCCCAGAGTCCACCCAAACTCGTGTCCATTGAGTCAGTGATGCCATTCAACCATCTCATCGTCTGTCGTCCCCTACTCCTCCTGCCTTCAATCTTTCCCAGCATCAGGGTCTTTTCCAATGAGTCAGCTCTTCACATCAGGTGGTCAAAGTATTGGAGCTTCAACTTCAACATCAGTTCTTCCAATGAACACCCAGGACTGATCTCCTTTAGAATGGACTGGTTGGATCTCCTTGAAGTCCAAGAGACTCTCAAGAGTCTTTTCCAACACCACAGTTCAAAAGCATCAATTTTTCAGCGCTCAGCTTTCTTTATAGTCCAAATCTCACATTCATACATGACTACATTTAAAGAAGCAAAAAATTAATTTTAACTATATATTTTATTTAACCTAATATATCCAAATACTGGGGCTTCCTGGTGGGGCTCAGTGGTAAAGAATCTGCCTGCAATGCAGGAGATGCCAGAGACACAGGTTCAGTCTCTGGGTCAGGAAGATCCCCTGGAGGAGGGCATGGCAACGCACTCCAGTATTCTTGCTTGGAGAATCCCATGGCGAGAAGAGCCTAGCGGGTTATAGTTCACGGGGTCTCAGAGTCAGACATGACTGAAGTGACTGAGCATACACACACACACACACATACACACATATCCATATATTATCATTCCAACATGTAATCAATAACAACAATTACCAGTAAGGTATTTTTCACATTCCCCCCCAAAATCCAAAGTATATTTTACATTTACAGCACATCTCAATTTGGAAGCTAATTTTTCAATGCAAATACTTGAACTGTAAAAAGTTAATTATAGTTTTCATAAAACTTACAGTTGAAAAAATAGATTCATATAGTTGAGTTGTTTCACACACATTTAAAAGTTTTTAAAAAACAACAGTTTTTAAACTTGAAAAAAGTTAATTAAAATGAAATTAAAAAATTAGTTTCTCAGATAAGTGCTCAGTAGTCACAAATGACAGTGGCTATGGCATGCCCCTGGGACTCTGACAGACCAGCAGGAAAGGCCTTGGGGCATTAGATATGGAGAACAGGTGCTGAGCAGCCAAAAGCGACTGTTTACCACTGTGACTAAGGGAAGGTTGTGTTTTTATATCCTCTATGTTTTTGTCTGGTGAAGGGAGGTTAACTCCAGCACATTTCCTTTATTTAGAAAAGAAAACAAAACAAACTCCTAATGAAAAGGAACTGCTGAGTATTTCTAGTTACCAAGGGTTCCTGTGGTAAGCATTCCTAAAGATCATGCGAGGGGAAAATTGGTATCTGTTCAGGGCCGTTAAGGTTTCCAAGGAAGAAAAAAGCTTGGCTCTAATACATAGTAACAGAAGGGTGTAAACTCAGTCTCTTGAGATCGCATATTTGATTCATGAGCCAGAGTCCTCCCTGCTTGTGGGAATTAATAATCTTGTCACGGAAAGGAGGCAACACTTTTAATAAAATTCAAAACTGTTATCATCAGCTATTCTGTCCCAACCAATCCTCTGAGACAAACTGTTCATGATGAGGTTTTGGGCTTCAGCAGAGATGACCCCCAAAAGGTCTACTTGCTGCATTTCTTTCTGTTTAGTCCATTGTAACTCCTATATCTGTCTCCAAGACACTAAAGGAACTCTCTGCTACTAAGGGACTAAGCCATGAGTGAGGCTGCGGGGATGACCAGCCTCATATACTGGAGGGGTAGCTGTTCGGTGCTTCCTCCTCAAAGAGCTGACTGTACAGTAGTCTGCATCCTCAGCCAGCTCTCACAGGTAACCACATGGCAGACCCACCCAGACCTCTGGACCTCTGCCAGCTTTGCTTGAAGTCAGATTTAAACTCTAAATCCATTTGAAACCTTTCTGCAAGAAGTCTCCTGCCCACCCATCAAGACAGCTAGACTAAATCCCAAAGGAGTAAATAATTTAACAGGCAAACCCATAACATGTTTCGATCCTCACATATTAAGTTAACGGGAATTTTTTTGTTCTTTTTAACCTTTCTTTTAGGGTTAGAAATCTCTCATCTGGCATTCTATCACCTCCACCAGGTTTGTTTGTAGTAATGCTTCCTAAGGTCCACTTGTCTTCACATTCCAGGATATCTGGTTCTAGGGTGAGTGACCATACCACTGTGGTTATACGGGTCATTAAGAGCTTTTCTGTACAGTTCTTTTGTGTATCCTTGCACAGTTTTTTGTGTATTCTTGCCACCTCTTCTTAATCTCTTCTGCTTCTGGTAGGTCCTTGCCATTTTTGTCCTTTATTGTGCCCCTCTTTGCATGAAATGTTCCCTTGATAGCTTTAATTTTCTTGAAGAGATCTCTAGTCTTTCCCATTCTATTGTTTTCCTCTATTTCTTTGCATTGTTCATTTAAGAAGGCTTTCTTATCTCTCCTTGTTGTTCTGTGGAACTTGGCATTCAGTTGGGTGTATCTTTCTTTTTCTGTTTGCCTTTCTTTTATCTTCTTTTCTCAGCTATTTGTAAGGCCTCCTCAGACAGCCATTTCACCTTTTTGCATTTCTTTTTCTTAGGGATGGTTTTTGTCATTGCCTCCTTTAGTCACTGCCTCCTGTACAATGTTACGAACCTCCATCTATAGTTCTTCAGGCACTCTGTCTAGCAGCTCTAGCCCCTTGAATCTATTCATCACCTCTGTATAATCATATACATCACCTCACTGTATAATCATAAGGGATTTGATTTAGGTCATATCTGAGTGGCCTAGTGATTTTCCCTACTTTCTTCAATTTGAGCTTGAATTTTGCAATAAGGAGCTAATGATCTGAGCCACAGTCAGCTCCTGGTCTTATTTTTGCTGACTGAATAGAGCTTCTCCACCTTTAGCTGCAAAGAATACAATCAATCTGATTTTGGAATTGACCATCTGGTGATGTCCATGTGTAGAGTCGTCTCTTGTGTTGTTGGGTCTTTGCTGTGAACAGTGTGTTCTCTTAGCAAAACTCTGTTAATCTTTGCCCTGCTTCATTTTCTACTCCAAAGCCAAACTTGGCTGTTACTCCAGGTATCTCTTGACTTCCTACTTTTGCATTCCAGTCCCCTATGATGAAAAGGACATCTTTTTCTGGTCTTAGTTCTAGGAAGTCTTGTAGGTCTTCATAGCATCATTCAACTTCAGTTTCTTCACCATTATGGTTGGGGCATAGACTCAGAGTACTGTGATATTGAAAGGTTTGCTTTGGAAAAGAATGGATATCATTCTGTCATTTTTGAGACTGCGCCCAAGTGCTGCATGTCAGACTTTTATTGACTATGAATTCTACTCCTTCCCTTCTAAGAGATTCTTGCCCACAGTATAATGGCAATCTGAATTAAACTCACCCATTTGCCATCCATTTTAGTTCACTGATTCCTAAAATGTCGATCAGTGTTCACTCTTGCCATCTCCTGTTTGACCGCATCCAATTTACCTTGACTCATGGACCTAACATTCCTGGTTCCTCTGCAGTATTGTTCTTTACAGCATGGGACTTTACTTTCACCACCAGACACATCCACAACTGGGCATAATTTCCACTTTGGCTCTGCCTCTTCCTTCTTTCTGGAGCTATTTCTCTGCTCTTCCCCAGTAGCATACTGGACACCTACAAACCTGGGGGCTCATCTTTCAGTGTCATGTCTTTTTGCCTTTTCATATTGTCCATGGGGTCCTCAAGGCAAGAATACTAAAGTAGTTTGCCATTCCCTTCTCCAGTGGACCAGTTTGTCAGGCCCTGACTAGCAGGGACTTTCCCTTCAGTAGCTCCACACAGCTGTATGACATGCTTGGCACCCTGGTTATCTCACTGCTGGTCCTTATTGAGTATGTAAACCTTCACTGGCCAATGGATATTGGCTGTTGGATGTGGTGCTGGAGAAGACTCCTGAGAGTCCCTTGGATAGCAAGGAAATCAAACCAATCAATCCTAAAGGAAATCAACCCTGAATATACGTTGGAAGGACTGATGCTGAAGCTCCAATACTTTGGCAACCTGATGGGAAGAGCCGACTAATTGGAAAAGACCTTTATGTTGGGAAAGATGGAGGGCAAGAGGAGAAGGGGACGACAGAGGATGAGAAGATTGGGTGGTATCACAGACTGAATGCACGTGAGTTTGAGTAAACTCTAGGAGATTGTGAAGGACAGGGAAGCCTGACATGCTGCAGTTCATGGGGTCACAATGAGTCAGACACGACTGAATGACAACAACAGCAACAAACCTTTGCAGACAAAGTTTGAAAAGCCATCCAGGAGAGACAGAAGCCACCAATTACAGAAGCTTTACCATTTTCCTCCAAGTGGAGGGACTTAAAATAGTTTCTTCCTATTCAGCGTTGCTGCCTCATGATTCTTTGAAGTATTAAATCATAAAGACTTTGTATTTATATTTAGATGAAGCAACATGGCTCTAGACCAAC
This sequence comes from Antilocapra americana, assembly GCA_007570785.1. Taxonomy (NCBI): domain Eukaryota; kingdom Metazoa; phylum Chordata; class Mammalia; order Artiodactyla; family Antilocapridae; genus Antilocapra; species Antilocapra americana. The sequence continues at coordinate 9,414,897 of ML664152.1, read as the reverse complement.
TGGAACTGACAGAACACCAGATTAACTTTAGAGCTGAGGAGGAAAAGCCCTCAGTCCCAAGCAATTCACCCAGTCCATCTGAGTGCCCACGGGGGACACACTTGCCCACAGACCTGGGCTGTCCTGGCCCTCAGGAGGTCTTTCAGCCAGTGACAACTCCCTTAACCTAAAACCTCCACCCATTTATACTAGAAAGTGCCAGGTTTTCATCAATCACATGACCTTGAGAAAATAAACTGGAAAATGTTTTTCAAATTTCTAAGATCCCATTTCCACTGCAAAAAGTTGAGCACGGTGAACAAGATGAATCTGAAGCAACTTCAGCTGAAGGATCTAGAAGCAGGAAGCAAAAGAGGATCAGAGATGGGATTTCTCCTCATTTGAGACCTCCAGCCCCAGCTCCAAACCTCATGGAGTCAAATTCTGAGCAGCTGGCATTGTTGAAAATACCTAGAAGTCAGAGGAGACTGTCCTGGAACAGCAATCTGTAATTTTGTGAACAGCCCATGCCGTTTACAGCACTGAGCAGTGCTGGCTCAGACACAGCCCAGGGTTCTATTAATGCCAATTGGTAAAAGCTTGCCATTAACTATCAATTGTATATTGTTAATTTATTTTTTGTTTTTTATTGAGAAAAACTGATTTATACAACCACAATTCAATTCATTCAACAAATACTTAGTGAATTCCTACTATGTTCTAAGTATAAAACTAAATTCTGGGGGATCTAAGATGGACAAGACAGATATGATCCCTGAACCCACAAAACTTACTTCCTGTGGGGAGACGGTCAGGTAAATATAAAGCTTTCATTAAGAGGGTCATGGGAGACTCCCAGACCTGAAGAACAGTGCTATGAGAAGAACAGTGCTATAAGAAGGTTTGGAGGGAAAGGTTGGCAAATTCTAGAAACTGAGCAGTTCACTATTTGGGCAATGATAGAGATAGCAGGAGAAAGAAGGGGCTGGAACATGAAGGGCCCTGGGGCCAAAGACAAGCCACTGGACTTGGTCCCATGAGCAGTGAGAAGTCAAGGAAGTGAACTTGGGATTAAAAAGGTCATACCTGGTTTTAGAACTATTGCTCCATGAAATATGGATTAGACTCAGATCATGTTAGAAGTCAAACACCAAGTAGGGTCCTACTGCACTGAACTAAGGCAACATGTTGGAAGGTTTCACAGTGGGGAGACAGACTGGAGATGGATGCTGGAGATATTTAAGGTGTAGAAGAAATAAAATGTAGTTGATTAAAAGTGATGTTGTAAGAGGCTGAAATCAAGGACGATGCTCATGGCATGGCATGGCAACTGGCAAGGAATAGAAGGTTAACTCTTTTATTTAATGGATTTTATTAGTTTTAGCTTTCACTTTAAACCTTTGATGTAGCTGAGATACACATGCATGTAAGTAAGTCAGGTGGGGCCACTCTATGGATCCTTTCTTATACAGGGTGGGGTCTATATGAAGGTAGCCAGTTGCCTCTTTCATCCGTTTCTCCTCTCTCACCCACATACACATGCCTAGGGGAAAGGGCATCTTTATCACATGCTGTTTATCATGTACTTAGACTGACAGTTTGACTATTTGCTTCTGTTGACCTTTTATGTTTACAGTGCCTATGCCAAGTTTCAATTTTCTGTAGCTTTTTAATATATTTTAAAAACTGGTTGAACACAAAGATAAGCTCAAAATGAATTAAAGACATAAATGTAAGATCAGAAACTATAAAACTCTTAGAGGAAAACATAGGCAGAACACATGTTGACATAAATCAAAGCAAGATCCTCTGTGACCCATGTCCTAAGGTAACGGAAATAAAAACAAAAGTAAACAAGTGGGATCCGATTAAACTTAAAAGCTTCCGCACAGCAGAGGAAACTATAAGCAAGGTTAAAATACAACCCTCAGAATGGAAGAAAATAATAGCAAATGAAACAACTGACAAAGGATTAATTTCCAAAATATACAAGCAGATCATATAACTCAGTACCAGAAAAACAAACAACACAATCAAAAAATGGGAAAAAGACCTAAAGAGACATTTCTCCAAAGAAGACATACAGATGGCTAACGAACACATGAAAAGATGCTCAACATCGCTCATAATTAGAGAAATGCAGATCAAACCACAATGAGATATCATTGCACACCAGTCAGAATGGCCATCATCAAAAAGTCTACAGACAATAAATGCTGAAGAAGGTGTGGAGAAAAGGGAACCTTCTTGCACTGTTGGTGGGAATATAAATTGATACAGCCACTATGTAAGATGGTATGGAAATTCCTTAAAAACCTAGGAATAAAACCACCATATGACCCAGCAATCCCACTCCTAGGCATATACCCTGAGGAAAGCAAAATTGAAAAAAACACATGCCTCCCATTGTTCACTGCAGCACTATTTACAATAGCTAGAACATGGAAGCAACCTAGGTGTCCATCGACAGATGAATGGATAAAGAAGTTGTGGTTCATACACCATGGATATTACTCAGCCATAAAAAGGAACGCATTTGAGTCAGTTCTAATGAGGTGGATGAACCTGAAACCTATTATATAGAGTAAAGTGAATCAGAAAAAGATAAACATAGCATTCTAATGCACATATACAGAATCTAGAAAAATGGTACTGAAGAATTTATTTACAGGGCAGCAATGGAGAAATGGACATAGAGAATGGACTTATGGACATGGGGAGAGGGGAAGAGAGGGTGAGATGTATGGAGAGAGTAACACGGAAACTTACATTACCATATGTAAAATAGATAGCCAATGGGAATTTGCTGTATGGCTCAATGGGAATTTGCTGTATGGCTCGGGAAGCTCACACAGGGGCTCTGTGTCAACCTAGAGAGGTGGGGTGGGGGGGAGATGGGAGGGAGGTTCAAAAGGGAGGAGATAGACGTATACCTATGGCTGATTCATGTTGAGGTCTGACGGAAAACAGCAAAATTCTGTGAAGCAGTTACCTTCAATGGAAAAAAAATAAATTAAAAAAAACTGGTTCATTATCAGTTTTCTTATTATCCAGTTTCTTTCTAATATTTCTGTGATATTCTTACAAATGAGCCATAAAATCATTTTGTTGGGGTTTTGATTGAGATTGTGTTAAGTTTACTTTAGGGACAATCTCTATAGTATTGAATCATCCTACCCAGGAATAAGACATGGCTATCCATTCAAGAATTCATCTGTGTCACTCAGTAGAGGGCTAGTCATCATAGAAAACTTGCACATTTCATATTAAAGTTATTCCTAAATGTTTTCTTCCTTCTGCTGTGGATAATATTTTGTCTATTGTATTTCCCATATAGTTTGTATGCACAAAAGCTGTTTTACCTTTTTTTTTTTTTTAAAAAAAACTGAAGTATAGTTGATTTACAATGTTGCATTCGTTTCTGCTGTACAGCAAATGTATTCAGGTATACATGTATATATATATATATTTTTTTCATATTCTTTTCCCATATAGTTCATTATAAGACATTGAATATAGTTCCCTGTGTATATATTCCCTGTGTATATATTCCCCTGTGACTATAGTTCCCTACTTTATAGTAGGGTCCTCGTGGATTATCTGTTTTACAGATAGCAGTATGTATATGTTAATCCAAAATTCCTAATTGATTCCTCCCAGGCCCTTTCCCCTTCAGCCACCATAGGTCTGTTTCTTGTGTCTGTCAGTCTCCTTCTGCTTTGTAAATAAGCTTATTTATCTCATATTCTAGATTCCATGCGTAAGTGATGTCACATGATCTTTGTCTTTCTCTGACTTCACTTCACTTCGTGTGACAACCTCTAGGTCTGACCACGTTGCTGCAAATGGCACCATTTCACTCTTCTATGTGGCTGAGTGATATTCCATTTTATACATGTGCCACATCTTATTTATCTGTTCATCTGTTGATGGACATTTGTACCTTTTTTAAAGATTCCACATGTAAGTGATAGCATATTTGTCTTTCTCTGTCTGACTTACTTCACTCATACAGTATGACAATCTCTGTATCCATCTCTGTTGCTGCAAATAGCATTATTTCATTTTTAACAGCTGCACAATATTCCACTGTATATACTTACCACATCTTTATCCATTCTTCTTTTGATGAATATTTAGGATATTTATGTCTTGGCTATTTTAAACAGTGCTGCTATGAACATGGGGGTGCATGTATCTTTCCAAACTAGTTTTCTCTGGATATATGCCCAGGAGTGGGATTGCTGGATCATATAGTAGTTCCTTTTTTATTTTTTTAAAGAATATTCATACTGTTCTCCATAGTGGCTGCACCAATTTACATTCCCACCAACAGTGTAGGAGGGAGGAGGGTTCCCTTTTCCCTACACATTCTCCAGCATTTATTGTTTAAAGACTTTTTGATGAACAGTGTGAGGTGGTACCTCACTGTGGTTTTGATTTGCATTTCTCTAGTAATTAGAAATGTGGAGCATCTTTTCAAGTGTCATTTGTCATCAGGATGCCTTCTTTGGAAAAGCATCTATTTAGGCTTCCTGCCTATTTTTTGATGCTGTTGTTTCTTTGATATTGAGTTGTATGAACTTTGTATATTTTGCAGATTAATTTCTTGTTGGTTGCATCATCCACAAATATTTTCTCCCAGTCTGTGAGTTATCTTTTTGTTTTGCTTATGGTTTCCTTTGCTATGCAACAGCTTATAACTTTGTTTCATTTGTTTACTTTTGCTTTTATTTCTATTGCCTTAAGAGACTCACCTAGTTATGTTAAAGAATGTTTTGCCTATGTTCTCTTCTAGGAGTTTTATGGTGTCATGTTTTATATTTAATTCTTTAAGATATTTTGAATTCATTTTTTGGTATGATGTGAAACTTCATTCAAACTTCACTAATTTACATGACACTGTCCAACTTTCTCAATACCACTTGCCAAAGAGATTGTCATTTTTCTCCTTCTGTGTCAAAGATTAATTGACTGGACTCTCTAGTCTGTTCCATACATGCTCAGTTGCTCAGTCATGTCCAACTCTTTGCAAGCCTATGGACTTTAGCTCACCAGGCTCTTGTCCATGGGATTTTCCATGCAAGAATACCAGAGTAGGTCATTTCCTCCTCCAAGGCATCTTCCCAACCCAGGGATCAAACCTATGTCTCCTGCATTGGCAAGTGGATTCTTTACCACTGAGCCATCTGAGAATCCACTTATATTGCTACTCCTTGAGGTTTTTTTTTTTCCCCTAGTTTTAGCTATTAATGAGTGTTCATTCATCTTCTCCCCAGCCCAACTTACTTTCCCTCACATATATCCTTCCTGTTTTTCCATTCTCCCAATATAATCATATTGGCATTATAACCAAGTACCACTCAGAATCTTATGGGTCATATGTACAATGGTTATTTTTCTGTCCAACTCTCCTAAATTCCTCAGAAACATCAACCTCCCTCCTCTTTCTGTGTTCAAACACACAGGTTGTCTATCAGTTTCACCCTCCTAAAGAATTTGTTCCCCAAGCCTCTGACCTGCTTTGGCCTGGTCCAGTCTGGTCAAGCTCTAAGTCAGCTACAAACTGACTTCGGGATCTCTTTTCACCACCGTTTGCAGAATTCCTGCTTCCTTTCTTGGTTACCCTACTTTGGTGGAAAACATCCTTCAGGAGCTTCTTACAAAACATTCATGGGAGGTAAACCTGAGACCTTGTTTATTTGGAAATGTCTTAATTTATAACCACCCCCCACACACACACACTTAACTGGTAGTGTGGCTGGATCTAGACTCCTCAGCTGGGACATCACTTTCCCCTAGCTTTTGAAGGCATCACCTCCTTGTCTTCTAACATTCAGTGTTATTGAGAAATCCAGTGTTATCCTGATTCTTGTTCCTTTCTGAGACATGTTCTCCCCTTCTCCTGCCACACCCTGAAAACTTATAGAAACTTCCTGTCTCCATGTTGTAAGATTTCAAAATGACATGAACGTGTCAGGGTTTATTTTCATCCACTGGGCTGGGCACTGGGAAATTTGACTTTCTGATCGTTTTCCGCTCATCTTAGCTCACTCTGCTATAACAAAACAACATATAGTGGGTGACTTTAACATACTTTATTTCTCACAGTTATGGAAGGTGGAAGTCCAAAATCAAGGCATGAGCAGATTGAACATCTACTGAGGGCTGTTCCTGGTTTTCAAATGCTGCTTTCTTGCTGTGTTCTCATATGGCAGAAAAATCTCAAAAGAGGTCTCAGGATCCCTTTAATAGGGTGCTAATCTCATTCATGAGAACTCCACTCTAATTCCATCCTCTTGAAGCTTAGAATTTCAACATACGAATCAGGTTGGGGTGCACAAATTCAGTCCATAATATCTCCCTTAGAAAAGTAGTGTCTCTTTCAGGATCTAGAATTTTTGGATAATGAGTCTCCTAGACTTGGTCTCATGTTTAACTTTCATCTCCTGTTTTTCCATCTTCATCTTTTTACTCTGCTTCTTAAGGAAATTTCCTCAACTTTGTCTCTCAGTATCTTCCATTGTTTTTCATTCCTGCTATTTTTTTTAAAATTTGTAACACCTGGTTTTAATTCTCTGAGAGAGTATTTTTTTGAAGTGGCATCCTGTTGTTCTGTGGATGCAGTGTTAATCTCTGTAGTTATTAACCAACAGTAGCTTTCTTCTCCGTTTTCTTCTTCCTTCTTTGTCCATTTTCTCCAAATTGCCTTTTTTCTTCCCACTTTTGGCCTCTTCCATGCGTCTACTCTCCTGCCTGGAGGCGTACACGTGTCAGTATTCAATGTAATGAGGTGACTTCAAAGGTTTCCCACCACACCAAGTTACTCTAGGCCACTCTGTCACATGAAGAGTGTGGTATCATCCAGCTCTGTAGCAAATGATAGTTTTCTGCTCTAAACTCAAGAGGTCCATAAATACCCTGAACTCACCTTGCTTATTTTAAGGCTAATGATATAGTCTGCCCACCTCTTGCATTTAAAGTCAGAGAATATTATCTATTTCCTGTCTTGGAATGCCGAGACACTAGGTAACTGTATACCAGGGGCCGTTTGGAGTCCTGTAAAATATTAGTGTGAGGGTAGGGCCTGAGTTGAAATTTCTAAATTTATGCACAACCAAATATTTGTTGAATTACTTCTATATGACCTTTATTTGAAGATAGATGACTCATTTCTTCACTGACTCAAGCTTCATAAACTTTTCCCTGAAACAGAGGTTGAGAACATGGAGTTCCTCTCCTGCTCACAGACACTGCCACATCTGATGGTGCCAGGGAATGAGGCGAATGTTCCTCAGATATAGGATTTATGTATATAATCACAGAAAAGTAACTGAAAAGTGTCAAAAAGTTACACACAGTAACCAGACAATCATGTTATAGAAGCCATACACTTTTCAATGTTAAAAAAGTGGAGGCATAAACATGAATTCTTCTTTGTATATATAACTGAAACTTTCCATTAACAGTCCGGGGCCTCTATCTGCTCTTTCGTCATTTCCCTAAGTTGGGGCTTTGTAAAAATGGTGGAAATGTACACATCTTTTGTAAGCCAGATGGAAAAACAAACTTTTTAAAATGGTCACCCTACTTCCTGAATGTGTGGAGCCCTGGAGCCCACAATAACCTGGTCCCACTGTTTACTCCCTAAATTTGAAAATTATGGAGAGTCTAGCCATGAAGTTCTTTCCTCTAGATGCTAGATGACAGAGCAGACAACATATGCAGCAAACATTAGTAAGAGGAAAGCGCTGGTGAGGAGAGTCCTGGATGTTCCCAGCGGAGGAAAGAGTCTGACTCATGAAATGAAGCACAGTTATTTGTCAGAAACAGGATCAGAATTCTTAGAAGTGATTTAGCACTGGCGTTAGACAGGGACTGATTTCTCGGGTATATTTAAAAATATGTACCTTCATACATCTTTACATAGACGGTGCTCAGTTGCATCTGACTCTTGGCGACTCCATGGACTGTAGCCCACCAAGCTCCTCTGTCCATGGGATTTTAGAGTCGAGAATACTGGAGTGGGTTGCCATTTCTTCATCCAGGGGATCTTCCCAGCCCAGGGATAGAACCCATGCCTCTTGTGTCTCCTGAACTGGCAGGTGGATTGTTTACCACTAGCACCATCTGGGAAGCTCTATATTATCTTTTATGAGATACTTATTAACTGAAATATTAATGAAATATTAACTGACCAGACAGACCAACCTAGGCATTTTAGAGAAGAACTCGATGGCCAACATCAGATTCTTCCTGGTAAGCCAGGGTTTTCTCTTCTCACACCATCTCACTGTCTAGGAGGCTGGCACCATCAAGGAGGTGTCAGGTGTTTATGTCTATCATCTCTGATCTACAGAACAGACAGAAGTGTTATTGATCTCCATTTAAAGATGAGCAGTCACTAGGTGAGGGCTAGAATCACAGCCTGGATGGCCCCAACTCCAGGGCCTATGCTGATTCCAAGATAATCTGCTGCTTCTCTCTTGCTCTCAGTTAAACAGATTGGGTGACCCAAGACCACAGTGAGACAGAGAATTCAACACCTAGGTCCTAGGGCATCCAGTAGTGATTCTGATATAACCCAGAGACTCAAACTTTAGCACATACTTTACAAAACCAACAAAACAGGAAACACACACTTGGTCCCAGGAGCCACCAGTTACCTCCTTATAACCCAATGTCCCTTCCAAATTCCAGTGTGTGCTGCAGACCAGCCTTAGCAGTGTGCCTTCCCAACTTCACGACAGGCTGTCAGTTCTTTACAAAGGTACTTAAGCTGAGTCTATACCAAGTGCAATCAATGCTCAGGTGGCTCTTACTCAGATAAGCTCTTGTCCGGCTAATCTACGAGCAAACTTCCCTCTCCTTTCTGCTACTGCTTCTCCAGCCAGCACCTCAGCTCAGACTGCCATAATAAAATACCACACTGGGTGGCTTAAACAACAGATGTTTATTTCTCACAGTTCTGGAGGCTGGGAAGTCTGAGATCAAGGTTCTGGCAAGGTAGGTTTCATCTGAGGCCTCTTCTTGGCTTATAAGCAGCACCATCTCGCTGTATGAGCACATGATTATTTTGTTTGCAATCAGGGAGAGAGAACAAACTCTCTGGTGTCTCTTCTTATAGGGGGGCACTAATGCCATCATTAGGGCTACACACTCATGACTGCATCCAACCCTAATCACTTGCTGAAGACTACTTCCAAATACACTGGGGATTTGGGATTCAACATATTAGTTAGTAACAATGGCTTCTGGGAAGTCTTCCTCCCTCTCTTCAATAAAAGTACCAAGAGTACCCCTGATGGTAAAACTACCCCTTACAGCAACAGGAGTTCACTTAAAAATACAAATGATTTAACAATTAAGTCATTAGACAGAAAGCACATTCATCCAACTCCTTGTAACCACAATTTTTTTATCTCATTTTAAGGGAAATGAAACTCTCATGTTAAATCTAATCTGCAGGTACTCTTTGCATGTCCCATTTGGTTTTAAAAACTTTGAATGGTTGTCCAGATTTTAAAGTCCAACTTCACACTGAAATCTGGATCCGAGTCAGCACCCAGTGACTGCTCTGCCCTCAGGTAGCGGAGCCGAGCAGAGGCTGCTCTCTGATCAGCACAACTGTCCCCCTCTGTACCCACCCACTGGACCTTTGCAAGCCAAGGTTTTTCTGGTCTTTTCATACAGAAATGGAAAGGAGAGGCTGGTTGCTGTTGTCCAGGCAGTCCTGCCTGCTAGATGTCAGTTTCCAGAGGAATTCAGGATTCTCTAGCTTTTTCTAATCCACAGACTCCAAACTCAATTCTACTTTTCATTTACAATGAGACTCATCTGACTGTGTAAACAGTCTGTGTTTTAGTTTTAGGACATAATTCTTCCTTCAACTTGGTTGTCAGGCATGCTTCTCAATTTGGAAGTGAATTTAAGTCATTCTTGCCTCTTGGACCTTATCTACTGGTAAACAGGCAGTAGATCAAGGGAAAAGATGTCTCAGTGTGTAGGAAACAGATGGTCTTGCTGACCAAAGATTACGGCATCTCTGATTCTTCAGCGGAGATAATGACTTTTTAGTTGGCAATTATATAGCAACATAACTACTTAAAAAAATAACAAAACTACAAATCTCTTTATGTTGATCTAAAGGTCCTTGAGATTTGTTTTACCCTGTTCCTGATCCCAAGAATGAAGACAATGAGAAGAACTGCTACTGAAACAGCAGATTAACATTATCACTTGGGTCAGGCCTCACATTTACCAACCTTTTCTCACAGCAGTATTTAATCCTCACAACAGCCCTGGGAAGGATGGGTTAAGGATGATCAGCATTATTTTACAGATAAAGGAATAAGCCCAAGGGAGTCTTTGCATTCACTGCTTACAGCCAGCCCCCTGGCCACTAAAAGGAAAGCTTATACCATGTAGGAGGGGGCTTCTGAGGTGGCGCTCGCGAGTGGTAAAGAATCTGCCCGCCAGTGCAGGAGATGCAACAGACACGGGTTCAATCCCTGGATCGGGAAGATAACCTGGAGGAGGGCATGGCAACCCACTCTAGTATTCTTTCCTGGGAGATCCAACAGACGGGGGAGACTGGTGAGCTACAGTCCATGGGGTCACAAAAGTCAGACATGAGTGAAGCAACACACATGCATTCCTAAAAACTCAAGCAGGCAGTGAAATTCCTAGTCAATGGGACGCCAGAAACAGACTCAGGTTACCTGTAATATTTTCTGCAAATTTCTCTTCCCCAAATCCTAATATAGTTTAGGCATTTAGACACATTTCATCACATAATGGACAACTTATGCATCAGGAAAGGGACTGTAGAATTTTCCAGCTGAAAAGGATTCTTGAGCTGACTACCTAGTGACAATCCTCACTCGGGCTTACAGATGACGTCCGGGAGTGGTCTTCTGCCCACTTCAGTGTTCGTCCCCTGCTTTGCTCCTGAGATGGGCTGTGTGTTATTAGCGTTCTTCAGTTTTGCCACCTCTCACAACCCTCCCCTTCAACAAACACACCAAAGTGATCACAGCCCATTGTATTTAAACAGCACAGCTCTCATTTGTGAGTCACACTGAGGCCTGCTGGGACGCTATTGCCTCAGCTTGGCACTCAGCACACAGCCGAAGTGGCTCCTCCCTGGATTTCAGGTTAGGTTCTCTCTTTGGATCCCTATATGCCACCCACACGGTAATACCCTATCCCTCCAGATGTTCTATGCTTACTTTCCTGTTACCTGGCTCATGCTGTCTGTCTTTTTCCTCTCAGGGCAAATCTCCCCATGCATAAACCTCAGATAAAACCTCCACCCCTAAAGAGAACAGAGGACAAGGCTGAATTGCATCAGACGTGTCTGATCAGCAATTTCCAACTGTGGGAAAATCAACAAGCTTGATGGCCCTGGGACTTCAAAAGACAAGTGATGGGGGAAAAGGGATGGAAGGGCAGCCAGATTAACAGACTCAAAGAAATTTAAAAAAGAAAAATAGCAAGACCAAACTCTGGTGTCCAGGGATGCACACGTGGGGTGATGAACTAAGGAACACAAGTGGTTGTGATGAACTAAGGAACACAAGTGACAAGTGGTCACTTTTGGTGGGAGGGGCGCTGATTCTGATGGGGGAACGTGATGGGGCTGCTGGAAAGGCTGGCAAAGTTCTTCACCTGGCTGGGAGGTCAAAGGTGATTTGCTTTATAATAATTCATTAAACTAATTTGTTCAGTAAGATTTTCTGTACCTGTTTTAGTTTACAATAAAAATGTTTAAAAACGGGGACTTCCCTGGTGGTTTTCACACTTCCAGTATAAGGGGCCCAGGTTTGATCTCTGGATGGAGAATTAAGATCCCATACACCTCACAGTATGGCCCCCCCCCCCAAAAAAATAGTTTAATAATGAAAAACAAGCAACTTACTCTTCCTAGTCACATATACCTATTTGCTATTATGGTTACCTCCAGATAGTGGCTAGAATAGTGTCAAGTAAAAGTAAGTTTTGATTTCCTACTCTGTTACTTACTAATAATGTGACTTTCAGTAAGTTTGCCTCTGAGCAGTGTTGCCTCTCTGAGCTTCTTGTTCTTCACATGGAAAATGGGAATTATATGAGCAATATAGCTAATGTCAAATGAGATTTGCTCTGAGAATTAAATGAAGTTATGCATGTCAACACTTTATAAAATGTTTGGCATAGTGTTTAAAAAAGATGAGCTGTTACTGATATTCAAACATCAACAACCACATATTTATTGAAACTGACCTTTAAATATAATTATCCACAATATCTATGTTCCTTTAGTATTTAAAGGAAATATATTGTGTGTTAAGTTATGCTCACCTACTCATAAACCAGCTGTTAGAATCTCTCTCAGTGAACATATTCTTATGACAAACTATTGTTTTTTAGAAACAAATCCTAATTATATGTTAAAATATTTACATGGTTGCATTACTCCATAATCTTTAAACTGAGAAATAATAAATCTGATGGAAAATTTTAAATCAGCAAGTTAAGATAGGAATTAAGTTTCTATTCCAGCTCTTACACATCAACTCTGTAATAAACTTGGTTCTTATATGTATTTTACATGTTTATATTTCTTTGTAGTTTGTGATCACATATGACTTTAATACTGAAATCTTTGTTATTTGAAACCTTCTCTCCCTCTTTAAATATAGCCTCTTAAAAATATTGTAATTAATGTGTCACATACATTAAACTATTTATTAACAGCTTGACCCCCTCCTTGAATATTGTATGAAAAATAAATGAGATGCTGTGTCTGGAAATATAGATGTGCTGAAATATTAATGAAGGGATTTAGGAATGATCAGGTATGTCAATGTAGCTATTGGTATGAGATATTGGAAATGCGAGGCAAAGTCTGTGTTTACTACCACTACTAAATCTATCTTAGAAATAAAAATACAAGGTCTTTAAAGGGAAAAATTAAACTAGAATGGATATCATTAACAAAGCAGTCAATTCCCTTTATTCTTAAAATTTTATGTACACATATGAATGATCTGTATAATGTACATTCAATATAGAAAGCTTTATATATTTGATAGTGTATAGAACATTTCACAATTACACTAATCTCTTAACATAACATCTTGACATCTGTTTTTAAATTTTTTTGCACAAGCTCCTTTTTCATTCAATTTGGTAAAGCCAGTTATACATACCGACGTGTACTGTGAGCTCTCAGGAAGTTAAATGACTGAGGAGAGGATACCTCAGTGAACAGGTGCAAGGACAGAAGTGTTCAACAACGGGAGAACAGCCAGGCAGACTTGAGGCGGGAGAGGGAAATGCCCTTCTGGGGGCTGAGTGACTTGGATTTCCCAATCTCTATAGACTGCAGTTCAACCCCACAGTCACGCTAATTCGAAAAAACATTATAAAAACTAGGAAGAAAGGTTTGTCTTTTTGATTCACAGTTTTGTAAACAGATATAAAGGAACAGAATGTGCTTACATACATCAAGAAAAAAGATTCTTGTGTACCCACTTAGGTTGATCCACAGAGCGCTTTCTTATAACGTGATACAATTAGAATCACTGATGTTTTTCCTAAATAAAAATATATTTATAGAAAAAGGAATAACACTGTCATGAAACCAGGAGAAAGGCAGTTAAAGAGTCTTCTTCAATGGATCAGCTGGAGGAATGTGGACAGGGCACTGGCCTTTCAGCGTTTATTGTCTCTTAGGAAAGTTTCACGTCTGATAGCCAAGGTCACCTGCCTCATGATCTACAGGAGGCGGCAAGTTGGACATGACTGATGAGGATGTCCCTGCAGTAAGGTAGCCAGCAACTCCAGGTCCTGCAAGAGAAAAAAAGGAAGACCTTCTAAAAAGCAGTCATGTGAGAACACCGAACTTTATGAAAATGTGAGAGCCAGGTCAAGCATCCCATCACAAGGACTTGATACAATCTATTAGGATTATCTAAGCATACAACAGAATCTTGACAAACACCAGCAACACCATTTTCATGGTTTACCTTTACTATATGACAAAGTTAAAATCATTTCCAAATTTATGATAGACAGTAACACTGGTGAGGAAACATGGAAAAATTTTCCCTTCTCACATCTGGGAAGTTCAATTTAAAAAAAATCCTGGGCACTGAAAGATATAGCTAATGTCAAATGAGAAGGAAAAAAAAAATGGGAAAGAAACTCTGTACTCGAGTTAGCCCATTCAAAAGTAATACTAGATGAAATTCACAACAAAAACACTTCCATTTATACTTAAGATAACCTATTTTCATTCGGTGCAAAAAAATGCTACTGTAACAAACAGCACCAAATGAACAAGGGTCTCTGAGAAAGATAAGGCAAACTCTGGACACCTAGTCATATGTTAAAATACGAATGTTGTAGAAAAGGCATCAGTATTTTAGTTTTACAAGTCTTAACTTTAAGTCCCTAGTGCACAAAAATGCCATTATCCCAGCATTTATCAAAATGTGTCCTATGAGCATATAACGGCTTTAGGCTTCTAGTTTAACTTAAAACACTGCAGGGACATTTAATTACACCTCAGAATCATTGCACAACTGTACAAAGTATTTGTAAAAGACACTGTACTATAGCATAATACTACATATTGAGCAATATTTTTAGCTGAAATCATAGGAAACAAAACAAAAAGCTAGGGAACATTGAAGGGTTAGGACTAGAAAGGCAGAGGAAGTGGCATGCATTTAGCAAAATGGTTCTCTACCTGCTTCAGAGAGCTACACAGAAGTTAGCAAGCTGCCTGGCAGAGCGGATCTAAAGTCCGCTCCTGAGGTGAAGGGGGCTGCTGCCAGTGAGAAGGGAAGGAGAGACACCTGAGGGGAAAAAAGAAATATAAGCAGCAAGGGAAGTTGTAAGGAAGTGCAAACAGCAGAGCAGGTTGAAAGGCTAAGGTATAATAGGGACTGAAGGAGGACAAAAGGGGAACAATATAGATTCATCCTTTTTTTTTTTTAACCTCTTGAGCATTTGTACTGAGGATCTGAAGAAAGCAGACACTGTAGCATGTGGCTACACGCAGCCAGAGACAACTCAGCCCGCATGAACTGCCACATGCCACCTGGAATGCCCAGGCACCCGAAACTTTGAACTTAGAAAACGTAAGGGTTTTCGGTTTTTAAGGCTTGGTGGGCTTAAATCTATCAACCCCTGCTGTCAATTAATCAGGACACCAGGCCTTACATAGACTGCTCAGGAAAGGCAGTAGGGAGGACAGGAGACACACCCCCGACAGGCAGTTCAGAGCTACAGTGCCACACCATTACATTGCTTCCTGCCAACCTTCCACTCTGGAAGACTGCTAGGGAATAAACCCTTAAGAATAACCCCCTGAACACTCCAGACTGGAATAGTCCCTGAGCACTTCTGATTGTGGGCTCAACTTTGTTCACATCAAATGCATTGATTATGAGACCAAGTCACGAGTGCTAAATATAGAAAATGGACTAAGGATGTGGTTCTCAGACCACAAGCTGAGGCACCCTGGGGCAAATTCAGGGACACCACTGAATATTTTAAATCTGGAGACACACTGACATCTGCTGGATACCATACGACTACTCTCAAGTTGTTTGAATGTAACTACTTAATAAAATTAATTACTATTTCTTTCAGTCTAGGGATAAAGAAAAAAAAATCACTAAGCTATGAAGGCTCTGTGAACTCGGAAAATTTGGGAACCTCTGGGCTAAAATATAAACTGTGAACGATGGACCCTGAGGATTATCCAGGGGAGATCAAATTCTAGTGCCACCATTTGCCTGTTTAGGAAAGACAGGTCAGTTCCTGATATTTCTTTAAATCAAGTCTGAGATGCTCTCTCCCTCACATCTTTGACCTCTTCCAGACATGTTTAGTTTCTAGGGTCAGGAAGCTAGTCTGCTAGGATGAGGCAGTGTGTTCTCCAGAGACACGGGGGAGGAAAGAGTAGGGTAAGGCCGCTGGACTTAAGAGGAAAGAGAAAAGATAAAAACCAACAAAGAATCCCACAGAACGGAATTGGCTACCACAATACAGTAGTAAAAGGAGCATGGGCTTTGGTGAAAATGAACACGGGATTTTTAGTGGGGAAAATTAAAAAAAAAAAAAAAGGAAGCCCTGCCTCAGCAGCAGCGTCCTACTGTAAACTGACACTGACCTAGGAAACCTTGCCTAACATGGCTCCTATTGTGTAGTCCTGGACACATATAAAGACAAAAACAAAAGGTAACAAAAAACCCAACTGTGCAAAGATCTAATGAACTAGTCTGATCAGAGGCCCAAGAAACACTCCCTTTCTCCCTCTGATGACCTTAGGAAGCCAAGTTAACTAACCTACCTGCCTCTAATTAAGTAGAATAATTAAGCGTACAGTACAAAGTTATTCATCTCCAATTCCAGCTCCTAAAAGCATCTTCGCCTTGGCCTGTTTCTCTTCCTTTCCCTGTTCCTTCTTTCTCTATTGATTTTCTAGGTGAGGAAATTTGAGGATTTTCACTGCTGAAATGCTTGTCAGCACCAAGCTCTTCTAGAACCTAAGAAATGGTTAAGTAACCCAGGGCCCTGGACAGGGAGCGGATGCAGCTTATCCACACCATGGGTAAAGTTCCACTGAGGCACTTTTGATGAACATTTATCATAAGACATAACAATATGCCAGGCTAGGACTCGTCTCATCTCAATTTATCAGCACTGAGTAATCTGGCCTAGAATATTTTAATTTTTATTCCAAACTCTGAGCATGTGACTGAGTGACATTTCCTCAGCAGCCAGGAAGAATATCATAAATGTATTTTTGGTCATTCCAATCTTATTTTGAAAGAGCATTTACCTTTACCTCTGTCTCCTAAACAAAGCCCACATATCAGAAAAAGGGGCTGGCGATGACTTGTGTTCTCACACTACCGTATTCTATTTGCAAACTGATCAGAGAGGGGCGTGGTACAATCTGAATCTTCTCAATACTGAAAGCAGGACGGAGTAAATTTAAAACTCCAATTCAATACTACATGGAGTTTCACATAATGAGATCTTATTATTAGAAGTACTTGTCCCTTTTAGCAAACAATGACATGCAACACATCAACAGAAAAGTTCAAACACAAAAAATAACCAGTAACCCGAGCAATAAATACACATCAGATCAACTGGCAGTACTTTCACAACAAAAGAACAAACCAGCTTGATGATGCACTATGAACTGGACAGTTAGGGGGCCTACAAAGCTCAGAACTAGTCCAGACTGTCCTATGTTGACTGATGTGACCGCAGGCTTCAGCAACGACCTTCACAATGGACACAGTAACCCAGGCCCTTTCCAGGGTGGGATTTATACCACCCTCCACTTTGATGGCTTTATTAGAATTTCTGCCCCTTAAGCTGGACCAAGGACGTGAAAAAATTCATAAACCCAAGCCTTTCTCCTTCACTAACCTTCACTCTCTACAGCTCATCAAAGCTGCTTCTCACAACTCATTCAGAAGCCACCGCAGGGATCCCAGTAAAAAGAGAGGCAAGAAAGAAATCTTTTTAATCCCTGAACTTTTTCTATATTATTAGGGAATCCAGGTGGGGCTGAGGACCCAAATGATTTCGAAAGAAACTCTAGGTCTCCAAAGATAAATGCCTCTCTCTTGTGTATTTTAACCACAGACCACTTGACCTGAGGCTGTTAGTACATCAAGGACCACCATCCAGTAACGTCAATGGATGTTAAGGACACTCAAGGACAAAAGAACTAGATGATGCCTTCCTAGGGACGCTTATAACCTACATATCTCCCTATTCTTCAAGGTCAAATTTTAAGTAAGCTTACTCTGAGCTAGAAAAAAATAAAGCGGACTTTCCAATCATACAATTCTTACATACAAAAAAGGTGGTATTGTGTAAACTTTCTGGGCAGAATTTAAAGAGGTAAAGTTCTTGGTGTGTCTATAAGGATATACTCCCACTTAGAAGCTACAGCTTGAAAGATCTGGAAGAGACTAAGACCATATTCTACATATTTCTCTCCAGAGTCAACACAGGGCAGGTGATGGGAAAGTGAGAAGGGAAACCTATGGTACTCTACTCTTATGTACACACATGACTGGCAATCACAGCACCATGTTTGTAAATTCTACAGCTCTGATTATAAATTTTAGTGGACTAATATTAAAGAGGTCACTGAGGAGAAAAAAGCAGTAATATCACAAACAATTCTAAAATTAAACCCATGCAAACTTTCTCCAAAGTCCCTATTTTTGATTATTCAAGATTTAGTCTTCTGGATTTATAAATTTCTATACTAGCAATAAGGATTATTAAAACAATCACACTGGTATGAGAAATACTGGGTAGTAATTTTTTCCCTTAATTTACCTACATTATCTCTGATTAGAGGAGGCTGCAGTGCTGACATTTTAAAAAAATACACTATAATTTCAGGCAATGGCAAGAACCACTTAACATTCCTAAGGTTAATTTCAAACTAGAAACTTTAATACCAAAGACTGTATTTCATTTTTCAGCATTTAGTAGTTTAATGCTATGACCTTCTTTTTAAACAGAAGCCAATATGAAAATGAGTTATTTCAGAATTATTATGTTAAAATAAGTGTGCCAAATGGACAAATATCTGGAGCTCCTTTTGAACTCTAGGCAGCAAAATATCCTTTCCTTTATGGCACCCATATATTTCCTCCCATGAGAATACAAACTATAATATTTAACTGGTAACTTAGAAGAAAAAATATTTGACATGTGAGTGTGCATATTTGGAACTTCAATTAATCTGACAGAATGGAATGATGCTATCATGTTTCTGATACTGATAATTCTCAGTAAATACTTCTCTACTATTCATTTACATGTTTAAGATAAACATTTTAATACAGCCACACCCAAAATATAAAGTGTGACATCCTGGATTAACTGGGCTAAAAACCTAGCAGAGTCCACCTTGCAGTCGGCACACATTCAATACCACAGCAGTCCACATGTTGTCTGGGCTAGAACCAGGGGTCCACTGCGTGTCCCTGACAGCTCCAAGATGGGCAATTAAGAGGAAATCTAGGAAAACTCTCTAAATGCCGTTTTCAGTCTAGACAGGGCAAAAGGCAGGTTCATATGGCCACTGCCATATGTCTTAGGAAAAAGAACTGGGTGTGCTTTGGTTTACCTGTGAGGTATCCTGCTGTTTGTGACTCAGAAATAAACAAATCGTGTTTCTGATCTTTGAAGGCACTCCAGACTGAAGAACGAGACAGGATTTCATTCACCTAGGGAAGTCAAACAAACTCTTTGAACATAAACTGGATGTTGGTAGATTAGATTAAAAAGAAAAAGCAAACTTCCAAGACAAACCAAAAAGGCCAACTCAGGAAAGGTCCAAAGATGAACCAAGACCTCACATTCATCAAACACTGTACACCAGGCATATCTCATTAAACCAGACCCAAAGAAAGGCCTAAATCAGTCTTCCCTCTAAACCTGGACTTGACTATTTGAACTTACTGGTTTGTATGTAATTTGGGCAGTAAGATATTCATGTGATAGTAACAACTGATTGACTGTGGTGTGGGCTCATGAAGTATTTCTGAGGAAGCGGTCTGGGGACAAGATACGGCAAAATTCAAGCCAAACTTAAAGCACTCTTTCAAACTATGGATGTGACCTGTTAGGAGTACACTGACATCTTAGCAATCAGTGAAGTAAAATGGTCAAGACTGGGCGAATTTAATCACCCAGTCATATGAATTCATGAATTCACACGAATTCATGAATTCATATGAATTCAAATTCATATGACCATTCTATCTACTACTGTGGGCAAGAATCCCCTAAAAGAAATCCTCAGAGTCAACAAAAGAGTCTCAAATGCAGGACTTGGGTGCAATTTCAACAACAGAATGATCTTGGTTCTTACAAGGCAAAATATTTAACATCACAGTAATCTATGTTCCAACTGCCATGCCAAAGGAGCTGAAGCTAAGTGACTCTATGAAGACCTACAGCACTTTTAGAACTACTAATAACACCAAAAAAAGATGTCCTTTTCATCATAAGGGATTGGAATGCAAAAGTAGGAAGTCAAGAGATACTTGGAATAACAGGCAAGTTTGGTCTTGGAATACAAAATGAAGTAGGGCAAAGGCTAGCAGTTTTGTCAAGACAACATGCTGGTCACACCAAATATGCTTTTCCAATAACCCAAGAGATGACTCTATACATGGACATCACTAGATGGTTAATACCAAAATCAGAATGATATGTTCTTTGCAACAAAGGATGGAGATGCTCTATATAGTCAGCTAAAACAAGACCTAGAACTGACTGTGGTTCAAAGTATCAGCTCCTTATTGCAAAATTCAGGTTAAAACTGAGGAAAACCACTAGGCCATTCAGGATGCCTGAAGAACTATGAATGGAAGTTCATAATACTGCACAGGAGGTGGTGACCAAAACCATCCCAAAGAAAAAGAAATCCAAGAGGGCTAAATGGTTGTTGGATGAAGCTGCACAAGTAGCTGAGGAGAAGTGAAGTGAAAGGCAGAGGAGGAAGGGAAAGATGCACAACTGAACGCAGAGTTCCAGAGAACAGCAACAAGAGAAAAGAAGGCCTTCTTCAATGAAAAAATGCAAAGAACAGAGGGGAAAAAATAGCATGGGAAAGACTAGAGGCCTCTTCAAGAAAATTGGAGATATCAAGGGAATAGTTCATGCAAGGATGGGCACAATAAAGGACAGAAACAGTAAGGATCTAACAGAAGCAGAAGAGATTAAGAAGAGGTGGCAAGAATACACTGGAGAACTATACAAAAAAAGGTCTTGATGATCCGTATAAGCACGATGGTGTGGTCACTCACCTAGAGCCAGACATCTAGAAGCATGAAGTCAAGTGGGCCTTAGGAAGCATTACTATGAACAAAGCTAATGGAGGTAACTGAACTCCAGTTGAGTTATTTAAAATCCTAAAGGATGATGCTGTTTTAAAGTGCTGAAATCAGTATGCCTGCAAATTTGAAAAACTCAGCCATGGCCACAGGGATGGAAAAGGTCAGTTTTCATTCCAATCCCAAAGAAGGGCAATGCCAAAGAATGTTCAAACTACTGTACAACTGTGCTCATTTCACATGCTAGCAAGGTAAAGCTCAAAATCCTTCAAGCTAGGATTCAGCAGAATGTGAAACAAGAATTTTCAGATGTTTAGAAAAGGCAGAGGTATCAGAAATCAATTTGCCAACATCCACTGGATCATAGAAAAATCAAAAGAATTAAAAAAAAATCAACTTCTGCTTCATTGACTACGTGAAAGTCTTTTGACTATGTAGATCAAACAAACTGGAAAATTCTTAAGAGATGGGAGTACCAGATCACCGTTCCTGTCTCCCGAGAAACCTATATATGGGTCAAGAAGCAAAAGAACCAAGACATGGAACAACTGGCTGGGTCCAAATTGGGAAAGGAGTATGTCAAGTCTGTATATTGTCACCCGGCTTATTTAACTTATATGCAAAGTACATCATGGGAAATGCCAGGCTGGATGACTCACAAGCTAGGATCAAGATTGTTGGGAGAAATATCAACAACCTCAGATATATAGATGATACCACTTTAATGGCAGAAAACGAAGAGAACTAAAGAGCTTCTCAGTGAGAGTGAAAAGGCTGGCTTGAAACTAACCACTCAGAAAACAAAGATCATGGCATCCCGTCCTATCACTTCATGGCAAATGGTGAAAGCAGTGACAGATTTAGGCTCCAAAATCACTGCAGATGGTGATTACAGATATGAAAGAAAAGTCTTTCTCCTTGGGAGAAAAACTATGACAAACCTAGACAGCATATTAAAAAGCAGGGACATCACTTTGCCAACAAAGGTCCGTCTAGTCAAAGCTATGGTTTTTCCAGTAGTCAAGTATGGATGTGAGAGTTGGATCATGAAGAAGGCAGAGCACTGAAGAACTGATGCTTTTGAACTGTGGTACTGGAGAAGATTCTAGAGTTGCTTGGATAGCAGGGAGATCAAACCAGTCAATCTTAAAGGAAATCAACCCTGAATATTCATAAGGACTGATGCTGAAGCTGAAGCTCCAAAACTTTTGCCACCTGATGTGAAGAGCTGACTCTGATGCTGGGAGAGACTGAGGGCAGGAGAAGAAGGGGTGGGGGGGAACAAAGGATGAGACGGTTGGATGGCACCATTGACTCAATGGACAGGAGTTCGAGCAAACACCAGGAAATAGTGCAGGACAGAGAAACATGGTGTGCTACAGTCCATGCAGCTGCAGAAAGTCAGACACGACTTAGTGACTGAACAATAATGAACAATCTAGAAACTATCAGTATATCACATAAAAAATGTGCAGTATAAATGATTTATGTGTAAATGCGTACTAAGAGGCAAGACATGTTTCTCTCTGGGAAAAAGATTAAAAAAAAAAAAAAACTTAGGAAATTCTAGTGTAGAGGGTATCTGTCACATATCAAGGTTCAGATCAAATATTTACAGAGCAGCCAAAACATGGGTTCCACAGTGGACACAAAGATGAGAAAGACATTCTCTGTCCCTGAAGTGCCTACAGTCAGTCTAGGAAAGGAGACAGATGGTGCCAGATAACATAATGGGAAGCATTAAAGTAGAGATAAATGTGGGGACTGTGAGAGTCCAGAAGATTCTCTGTCCCAACCACGGAGAGAAGCAGTGGTGAAAGTGATTTGTTGTGAATGTGCTGAAGTTCCTACTTTGGAAGCTATTGTAATTCTTTCCTTCCCTTGTGAGTGGAAAGTGGTTATCAAGAGTTGCTCCGTTAATTCTCATCAAAGGATCCAGTGGCCAAGTTGAGGGGAGCACGATTGGGGGCACGTGGTACACAAGAATGCCTTTGCTTGGAATTCAGAATACCCACAGGCAACTTTAATAAACATATAGTTACTAATGACTGCAACAGCACATGCCATCTCTTTTTATTTTCACCTTAAACATCTCAAATGATAATACTGCTAGAAGGGAAAATGGCATAAAAAATGCTTCTTTAGCTGGAACATACAAACACAGTGGATTCACTAAAGCTTTTAGTCAGTTTAAACCTACAGAAGAACATTAGGAAACAGAAATAGTCCAAACACCTATGAATGGATAAATGGGTAAACATGGCATTTATATACAATGGAACATTATTCAGCCTTAAAAAGGAATTAAGTGTTGAAACACACCGTAACACAGTTGAACCCTGAAAACATGCCAGGGTTCAGAAGCCAGACACAGGTCACATATTACATGATTCCACTTATGTGAAATGTCCAGAATTTCTGGAAAATAGAGTGGTGCCTGCCAGAAGCTGAGGGAAAGAATGGGAAATAACTACTTAATAACTATTTTTGGGAACTAGGTAGGTGGTAGTTACACATTTGTTTTTTTAATTTATTTTTGGCTGTGCAGGTTTCTCATTGTGGCGGCCTCTCTTGCATGTAGGCTTCACCCTGTGCTTGAGGGCGCGGGGGTCTCAGTAGTTATGGCGCATGGGCTTAGTTGTTCCGAGCCATGGGGGATTCTCCACATGTGGGATCAGGGATCAAAGCTGCAACCCCTGCCTTGGCAGGTGGATTTTTAACCACTGGACTACCAGGGAAGCCCCACAATATTGTTAATGTACTAAGCATCAGTGAATTTTTCTTTTTAAAGGGGTTAATTTTACGCTATGTGAATTTCGCCTCAATTTTAAAAAAAGAGAGAACATTACTAAATGGACTATATAATAATACTGAATGAAGAACTCCTCAGAAACAATATTAAGAATAAAACCAATGAGGAAAATAAAATTACTGAACTGGTTTGAACTAGGCGTGTGCATGCAGCTGAAACAATTGTAGAGTGGAGTGTTACTCTCTCAGTTGAGTCTGACTCTGCCATGCCATGGGCTGTAGTCCCCCAGGCTTCTCTGTCCATGGAATTCTCCAGGCAAGAATACTGGAGTGGGTAGCCATCCCCTTCTCCAGGGGATCTTCCTGACCTAGGGACTGAAACCCGGTCTCCTGCATTGCAGGTGGATTCTTCACGGTCTGAGCCACCAGGGAAGCCCAGCTGATACACATTAATAGACACCTAAGTTACAACAACAGAGACTTTGTTGGGCTAATAGCCAACACTTTGTAAGTGCTAATAAAGGAAGGAGATGAAATTAAAATGATATTCTGTATCTTTTTAAAGGTATTATGGTAGAGTCAGTGAGAGCGGTTATCACTATTCCACAATAACTTCTAGAACTGAAAGTTAGTCTTATCCAGCACTATGTTCGGCATTCTTCTACGCTTAAGAACGTGCAACACGCTATCCCTATCCAGAGAGAGTCCTCCCGGTGAATACTTGTCATTGTTTAGTTGCTGTGTCAGACTCTTTTGCAACCCCATGGGCTGTAGCCTGCCAGGATCCTCTGTCCGTGAGATTTCCCAGGTAAGAATATCAAAGCGGGTTGCCATTTCATTCTCCAGGGGATCTTCCTGACCCAGGGATCAAACCCACATCTCCTACACTGGCAGGAGGATTCTTTACCACCGAGCTAGCAGGGAAGCCCCATCTGAGTATATGGTTTGTGTTTATGAGGCAGCTACGCTAGTCCATTTGTGATCTTGGGATCTGCTCCAGTTATGGTCAACAAACACACCTTTAAGTAGAACCTGAGCTGAGGTGCATGGATCACCAATGATAAAGACCCCTGGTTTCAAAAATGCCTTGTTGTAATTAGCAGATCAGTTACCTCTGTGCAGACTCACCTGTTCTCCATGCTGCAGGCTTCGAGTCATTGCCTTGAGAGCTTTAACAATCTGAGCCTTTGTGGCTGCCGGGCTGTCCAGATTTTCAAGGCCAATGCCTTCAAGTAATTTTAAAAGGTATGGGACCAAATCTACTTTCAGGGCCTAGAAGAAAATATTAAGTATATATGTGTGTGTATGTATGTGTGCATATACACACATATGCTTTAAACAAAAATGTAAGCCATCCACTGAGGAAATAACTTCACTCCCAGGACCCTACCTCCAAGAGGACACTCTACTTTATTTTAATTCCAGAGACAGAATCTGGGGGTAGGGGTGGGTATCTAATGATAGTGACATTTTTATTTAATGAGATCTTATTCTCTTCCATCAACTATTCTAAACGTTATATGCTGATTGTTTTACTTAATCCTCCCCAAATCAAATGATGTAGGCACAATTATTATTGATGGAAAAATCAACACACGAAGGCCTTGACAGTCACAGAGCTAGGTGGCAATGGACTCTGTATCTGGACCTGTAAAGAACAGAACCTGAGCTTATAGCCAGTATACTGGTCTGCCTCTTCTAATGACACATACTGATGTGAAACTATTCGGAGAATATTAATTTCTTTCACATCCTCTTAAAACATCAACTTTTGCATTCACCATACATTTTCTATCTGCCTAATAAAAGCTAAGTAATACTCTGGTACCACACAATTTTCAATGCCCACTCTGAAATTCAAAAAGAGGTGAAAAAGCAACTAGCATTTACTAAGTGTTCCTCTCTTTATAGATATCATTCTCAGAACAACCTTGTGAGAAGCCATAGCTTTATTTTACAGATGAGGACTCTGAGTACTGTTAAGGCTAAATAACATGCCTGAGGTCACAGAGCCATCAAGTGGCAGAACTAGCTCATGCTTCCTAATACAACAACCCGCCTAGTCAGTTATAATTCTGAACCTCAGAGCATTAAATTATCTCCTTGAAATGTACCCAGTACTTCTAACTTGCGTGAATGAAGAACAGGGATGGAAGTAGGAGTGGGTGGAGAGAGATGATCTGAGAGGAAAAGGGGCTGGAAAATAGGAGAGCCAGATAATAAGGCTGTAGGGCCTTGTATTCAGGTTAAGGATGTCAGATGTAAGTTTTGTCATCTGGCAGATAATGGGAAATCACTGAAGAATTTTCAAGTGCAGAATGACTTATATTTTAGAAGGATAACTTTTTCAATGATTTTTACATTGATTGTATGTTTTTCGTTCCCTTGATGCCTGCTACTACTTTACACTGGTATCCGCCAAGTCTTCTTTTCATTAGTCTTCTTTTATATTCTCTTTGAAAAGGACTATAAAAACCTTGGTATGCTTTTCAAACGTGACTTAAGAAACAAAGGAATGAATAAACAAGAATGAATCTTTCAAAAAGGATAAACCAAACTTTACAAAGCTAGTTAAGGATAAATGCTTAGTAAACAATCAAAATTTAAAATACAAACATCACAAAAGTACTGACATTGGTAAGATTTTTGGTAGCTGGCCCACCTTTTCTGTGTGTATATATACATGTTTCATTCAGTATGTGTGTGTATAAAATATAAAACTGTACATGCACCAGCTCACAAATTACCTCTCTGCTAAGTCAGGGAAGCCAAAATCAGTGCTAAATAAGTGAAAATCTATTTGTTTGGTATGTTGCCTTCCCTAAAATAGGAATCTAGAAAGTTACTTACCTGTGCTACTAATTCACTCTGCTCCTTCTGAAACATTCTATTAATTGCTTCACAGGCTAGACCAATGGTATCTGGTCGTTTTTTCATTCCATTTATCAGTGGGCCAATGGTCTCCAAAGATGCCATGGTTCGAACACAGAGCTAAGTACCCGAAAAGAGAAGGTTACTTGTAGAATGCAATAATTTATGTAACACAGTCAGTAAATACCACAATAATATATGAAAAACCCACACTCAGTTCAAGTTTTGTTTGGCCATGCTGTGAGGCATGTGGGATCTTAGCTTCCCAACCAGGAATCAAACTCACACATCCTGCAGTGGAAGCATGGCGCTTTCACCACTGGACTGCCAGCAAAGTCCCAGCAGTTCAAGCTTAACAACGAACTGAGTCAAATTCAGTCCCCTATTAATTATATAATTTAAACCAGTTTAAGAACCGTTACAATATTATGCAGTTCATATGGAAGAAGGTACGTGGCAGAAAAGGGATTTATTCTGCAATGTACATTAGTCAGGAAAAGGGAGCACAGATAAATTCTACAGCTATAAGCTTCTAAATGGATTCATCATCAATACCTCGTTTTCAGACAGGGCATGAACAACTCGAATAGCACTCTTAGGAATGGCATTGTTCCTATGATTCATTGCCTGGATAATTTTGGGAAGATGGCCCAACGGTGGAACCTGATCAGCCAGCTGAGGCTGTGCACTGAAGAGACACACTGTGGCCATCGTCAGAGTCTCCAGAGTCTCTCCCTGGAGGGCACAAAACAAATGAACAAGTAAACCATAAAAAGCTGATCCAGTCTTAAATGTCCTGGTGTTCAAAACTACGGGTGTTCAAAACAGATTCCAAGTGGAGACGCTTGAAAACTGATCCATAAATCCCAAAAGAACAACAAACATCTCCACCTTGATAAAAGCATGAATTTAAAGGACTCTAAGAATGTGATATCTGAATATACACAGATTTTCTCTGGGCATTTCTATTTCACATCTCATTTCTACTGCAGACAGATATTTCTATTTAGAGACCATCTCTCAAAAGATATTACTAGATATTTTTAGGTAATGTTACAGAATTGTCACTATTGGAGAACATCAATAATTCAGGAAAATGCAACAACTAGTGGAATGTTTTCCCCAGTTCTGTAAAAATCAGAGTAAAGAGAAATTATGACTATAGAAAGAGACATACATAAATATCTGACATACTGTTTATATTTTTTAATAAGTCTTGAAAAGCTAATGATACCAACTAATGATTTCTAAGTACTTGACGTTATACTAAGTGCTTCACATTTACCAAAACTATGAAAACTTCAGCCTTAGGGGCAGATGCTGTGACCTTTCTATGAGGCAACTGAGGCAGAGTCAGGAGGTATTACTCCAGGTCACGGGGCTTGTCAGCAATGGTCCTGACATTCAGGACCATCTAACAACACAGGCTCTTAGCCACCTCAAAAGCCAGCTTTTTAAACTAATTCAACAACAATCACATACCTCAATTATTTTTAATATATAGATTCAAATAACAAAACTTTCTATCTCAGGGTTTATGACTGGCCAAACCAAGACCAAGTCTACTTTCTTACTCACTCTTGCTTTCCTGCTATCCTTTGAGCATAGGTACAGGGCTCACTTATTTATCAATAGTTAAGACTCTCCTGTCAATTTCTTTAGCTGGGCGAAGAATATGCCCTAGCAGGACACACTTTCATTTACATTTCTACACTAAACCTTTAGGTTTCTCCTTAAAAACCATACAATCACTGTTAAAATGGGATGGCAAAAACCTTTCAGAACCTCTGCAATTGTTCTTCAGCCTAAGAAGTTTCATATACGAATTTAAGTGTGGGGGCTACACTGAAAGAGGTAGCCAATTCTTAATGCATGGTCAATGAGGATGGTGTTTTCACAGAAACACTATCAACATGTTTAGCAAAATATGTGAAATGTCTGGCTGATGACTAAAGCTTACATGAGGATTGTTCTTCTCCAGAAGCTCAGTTAACTTTTCGAGCAGTGCAGTAAGAAATTCTCTAGGCTTTCTTAGAACCCAAGCTGGCTGTGCAATAAAGATTCTCAAGAAAACTCCTCCAACAGCAAGTTCACCTTCTGCTTCTCCAAACACCACAGCAAAATCTTCAGGCAACTTTAAACAGAGAAAGAATAGTTAAGTCATTTGCTAATCATTAGTTGTATTGAGTTGAGAAAAAAAGTCTGTCTGGGCTTTCAGGGAAAAACAAACTTTTTTGCCCAACCCAATACATTAACAAGAAAGAAATAAAAAACCCTATTACGGAAATCTTCACGCAATGAACTAGGCTTTAAATAGTCATTAATATAATTAAGTCAAAATTATTTGTTTTATTTTCACTTAATAAATTTCTGTAAAAGCTCCTTTGATTAACTTACTCTTTTCAGAAAACGTCCTTTGATTACGTGACTCCTACTTTTTTTAAATGCTTAAAACCTTGTTTTCCAGGGGATGATTTAAGTGTCTTAATAACAAAGTAAAGGATGGCTTTATACTCACTCAGCAGGAACTTAAAACAATAAATTTACAGTAAAATTCCTTCCTCTGAATAAAAGTATATTTTACCTTCCAGTTTATGTCAGGGTTGTCTTGCTGATTTTTAAAGTGCCTTGGGAAAAAAAAGCAAGAAAGGACATCAAACTTTAGTCACAAGATACACATTCGTCAACATTTACAGAGCAAGTCTTGGAGAGGTGACAGACAGTGCGGAAAACGCCTGCCTGCCTGCTTACCCCACCTGCAGGCCCTGAGTTGTTAATGTGTCTTCACTTACTCGAGCATCATCTCTCTAACGGTCGTGGACACTTTATCTCTGGAACTGTCATTCCAAATTAACTCAGGGTTTTCATGAGTTCCTTCAAAAATATGGACAGCAGCTTCAGGGTTGTCTCTCATGGCATCCATAAAAACACTTGGGAGAAATTTCATCAACGTAATTCGAACCTGGATGAGGAAATTTGAGAAAGAAAAAAAGACCTACTGGAAACATCTCAATATTTGGTTTGCTTTACATTTCTCTAAGAATGATGCTATAATGTGTGTTAAGGCTGATATGGGCCATAACTATCATCCAAAAGTCCTGGAATGAGGTAACAGATAAACCTTGAGTTATGGTGGCTCAGTAGTGAAGAATCCACCTGCCAACGCAGGAGATGTAGAAGACTCAGGTTCGATCTCTGGGTTGGGAAGAAATGATTTTCTGGAGAAGGGGATGGCAACCCAATCAAGTATTCCTGCCTGGAAAATCCCATGGACAGAGGAGCCCGGCGGGCTATAGTTCGTGGGAGAGCAAAGAGTCAGACACAGCTGAGTACGCACACACGCAAAGGTAACAAGAGTGACTATACCTGCTACTACTTACCTATCTGGTTTAATTTCCTCTTCCCACCTCAAATCTCAGTGACGTTAAGATATTCAGCAACACTGGTGTGTGAAGTCCCCAGAGCACACCAACCTACCAGATCCTGCCCTGTACATGCTGCCCCTCTTCCCAGAAAGCCCTCGGCTGACCGTCCCTCCACCTCGCCCAAACCCCCCACGCCCTCACAAATTCTTGTCAGGCTTTGCGTTGTACAAGTGATTTTTAATACCACGTTTTACATTTTACTGTGCCTTTTCCCAAAAAGGATTTAAAAAGCAACTTAAAAAAAATTAACATCCAACACACACATACAAACTGAAAATCAGTGTGAGACATAAGGATAAGGGAAAATGAAGGCTGGGAAGACAAGTTTTTCCCTCAGGTCTTCACATAGTTTTCTTTCCTTCGTGTCATTCACGTCCGTGTTAAATCTCATCTTACAGAAACCTTTCCCGGCCAAGTCTGTCTTGTCAGGGTCTGCATTTTCACTCCCTGGCACAAGCTGATACTCAAAAACTTATTTGAACGAATGAGACTAACAGGAATTAGTACATAAAGAAAATATCAAAAGCTCTGTATAACTGCAAGCAATATATAACAAATTTAGCCCTGAACTTCCTGGCAGTCAATGAACTAAAGGAATTGATGTCAATTACATGATAGAGAGCATCCACAAAATAGGATGTATGTCACTTCTCTTGGTCAAATTGATCTAAGAAGTAAATACAACAGTTAAAACTATAAAACACCCAGGAAAAGACATAGGCATAGATTTTGTAACTCTGGATTAGATAATGGCTTTTTATATATTAAAAGCACAAGCTATAACAACAAAGACAGATTGGACTTAATCAAAATTTTAAAAAAAACAAGAAAAGTGGAAAAACATCCACAAAATGGGAGCAAATATTTATAAATCATATACCTGATAAGGGACTGACATCCAAAATGCATAAAGAACAATTACAACTCAACAGTAAAAAGACAACTCAATTAAAAAATGAGCAAAGGATGAGAATAGACATTTCTCTAAAAAAGATGTACAAATGGCCAATAAGCACATGGAAAGATATTCACCATCATTAAGCACCAGGGAAATGCAAAGCAAACCCCGATACAGCACGCTTCACACCCACTAGGATGACCATACTCAATGAAGATCAATATAGTAAGTGTTAAAGAAGAGGTAGATATCACCATCAGTGGTGGTATGTAAAATGGTGCAGCCACTGTGGAAAATAGTCTGATAATTCCTTGAAAGTTTAAAAATACTGTTACCATATTATCCAGAAATTCTACTCTGAGAAAATAAAATACATATCCACACAAAAACTTGCACACATGTGTTCACAGCAGCATCATACAGAATAGAAAAAAAGTAGAAATAATCCATATGCCCATTTTCAATCGATAAATGGAAAAACAAAATGTGGTATAAGTATAGGGAAGTGACTGCTAAATTAGGAAATGGGTTTTTTTCCTGGGTTGATGAAAATGTTCTAAAACTGACTGCTGTTGCCCCAAACACTGAATTGTATATGTCATGTGTGTGAACTGTATGGCATATCAATTATACCTAAATAAAGTTATAAAAATGGAAAAGAAGTTTACCGACCCCGTTCTAGAATCTCTTGTTGCAAATCATTCAATTAAGGAGCTGACACTTATATTTTTTCCTATATAGAAAATTTAAGTACAAATATATTCACTTTGGTAAAATTTGTCCCTCATGTATTTCAAAGGTTAAAAAACTACTAAAGAGCTCAAAAATTTAATTCTAGTACATATTTTAAACATCTAAAATGTTAGAAATGTAATAGTGGACATTATAGTTATATGTCGCTGCTGCTGCTGCTAAGTCACTTCAGTCATGTCCGACTCTGTGCGATCCCATAGACGGCAGCCCACCAGGCTCCGTTATCCCTGGGATTCTCCAGGCTAGAACACCGGAGTGGGTTGCCATTTCCTTCTCCAGTGCGTGAAAGTGAAGCTGCTCGAGTGAAGTCGTGTCCGACTCTTCGTGACCCCATGGACTGCAGCCTACCAGGCTCCTCTATCCATGGGATTTTCCAGATAAGAGTACTGGAGTGGGGTGCCTTGCCTTCTCCTATAGTTATGTGCTACCCCACTCTAACGTAAAGAAAACCCAGTATTAAATATCAATATTCATGATTTTATGGGCCCTTGCTATAGGCACCCAAATGTAATGTTCCTTATCCATTAACCCTACTGATGACAGATTAGTAGCCATATTCCCAAAGTAAAACTATTTCAGGTCTTGTGATATATTCTCAATATCTAAATCAGGAGATCAGATACGAAAAAAACACAACTGAATTTAGTTTGTTTTACTGATGCAAAATCAAACTCTGGAAGAGGGGCTCAGGAGCCTTTATTTCATATTTGGGCTGGCATAGACAGTGGTTCAGTGAGCATTACTTCCTGTGAAACTGATTCAATAACAGAAGAAGGAAACTTTGATACATCTGTGTCTGGATGCATTTCTACTTAGAAGTATTATTCTAATAGGATTCTGCTCTACAAACTGAACCACAGTTCCAGAGATCATTTTGTCTTTTCCAGATTCTTAATGAGAGATCTCCCTGCAGAGAGGAGAAGCAAAGGCACTGTAATACTCACCTTCACAAGCCAGTCCTCGAAGTGTGAAATCTAAGCTAACCTAATCTATCTTCTGTCACAACTTAAAATATACTTTTAAAATATGTTTTGGCTCCTACAAGGGAGATGAACAGTTTCATCACTGTAATTCAAATACTCTCTTAAGACTTCTCAATTCTAGCACAGGCTTCCCTGATTATAATTTTTCTCTAACTAGTAATATATAGGAATAATTCAGGTATGTCGGTCTTTCAACTTTCGTATCAAGTCACTTCTTTACTATTTCAGACTTTGGTAATCCTCATGAAATTAGTCACCCAAGTAATAGAGCTTTTAATTTCTTTCTAAGAACCCATTTTGTGCTCACCTTTGGACCTATTAGTTTATCTGCTGTCATTTTAGCAAAAAGTTCTGCTGTCTGGGCTCGAACCTGTGGATGTGTTGAATTGCAGAACATGTCTAGTAAATAAATCAAAGCTCCTGTGGAGGAAAAAAAAGCATTAGCATTTACATGCTAAATAAAAAATATGACTTTTCTAGTCAGTAGAATTTACTTTCAACCTCATTTCAACACAATACAGTTTGTTTTTTTAAAAACTATAAGCCTTCCAAAGCATTCTTCTAGTTTATCAGACTATATAAAGTAGCTTAAAATAAGCTTTACCATTACAGAGTATGACTAGATGAGAAAGCACTCTATACACTACCTCTTGCCATTGCTTCTTTGATAATTTTTGTACTTGATGTCAAAGCGTAAAGAGTCTCCAGAACAAGCTGACGACCTGCAGAACAAAAGACATTATCAGAATCGAATCATCACATTACCTCACATTTACTAGGCATCAGTGCCAGGCACTGAACGAGGTGCTTTACAAAGGGCATCATACTTTCAGTTCCACAACAGCCAGCTAGACAGTTATTGCAGTCTTTCTATGAGTGAGGAATCTGAGATCCAGTTTGAGTAGCCCATGAATTCATAATTAGTGAGTGGTACAACTAACTGTACCATTGACGTATATAGAGGTTTACAGAGGTCTGACTCTAAAATCCACTCATAACCACTATGCCATACTGTCCTCCTACCTCATTGTTCATTGTGCAAACAAAATCTCACCTCTTAACACCCTGAGGATACTCTATTCAGGGAGAAATGAGTAGGAAGTAGCAGTTGCAAGACACTGCTAATTTAACTTACATTCAGAGTACATCATGAGAAATGCTGGGCTGGAAGAAGCACAAGCTGAAATCAAGATTGCCGGGAGAAATATCAATAACCTCAGATATGCAGATGACACCACCCTTATGGCAGAAAGTGAAGAAGAACTAAAAAGCCTCTTGATGAAAGTCAAAGAGGAGAGTGAAAAAGCTGGCTTAAAGCTCAACATTCAGACAACTAAGATCATGCCATCTGGTTCCATCACTTCATGGGAAATAGATGGGGTAACAGTGGAAAAACAGTGAGACCTTATTTTGGGGGAGTTCAAAATCACTGCAGGTGGCGATTGCAGCCATGAAATTAAAATATGCTTACTCCTTGGAAAGAAAGTTATGATCAACCTAGATAGCATATTGAAAAGCAGAGACATTACTTTGCCAACAAAGGTCCGTCTAGTCAAGGCTATGATTTTTCCAGTGGTCATGTATGGATGTGAGAGTTGGACTGTGAAGAAAGCTGAGCACCAAAGAAATGATGCTTTTGAACTATGGTGCTGGAGAAGACTCTTGAGAGTCCCTTGGACAGCAAGGAGATCCAACCAGTCCATCCTAAAGGAGATCAGTCCTGGGTGTTCATTGGAAGGACTGATACTGAAGCTGAAACTCCAATACTTTGGCCACCTGATGCAAAGAGCTGACTCATTGGAAAAGACCCTGATGCTGGGAAGGATTGGGGGCAGGAGGTGAAGGGGATGACAGAGGATGAGGTGGCTGGATGGCATCACTGACTCGATGGACATGAGTTTGGGTGGACTCCGGGAGTTGGTGATGGACAGGGAGGCCTGGTGTGCTGCGGTTCATGGGGTTGCAAAGAGTCAGACATGACTGAGTGACTGAACTGATTCCAGTCTAAAACACAATAACATCCTTCTGCAGAGTCTGTGCGCTTCTCACCCCTTCCTCATCATTGAAGTAGACTGGGCAACTGGACTTTACGCTTCCAAAGTCAAGGGGCAACGACAGACAGGTGAGCAGAGGAGTGAAGAGTTGGCAAAGACGGTGAAGGCTGCCAGGTATTAGACTGAGACAAAAACATAGGATGGTAGCCAGACTGAGCTAACTTAACAGGCAGGAGAAGAAACACTCAAAATGAGACTTTTGTTAAAATGAGACTTCTTTTAAGAGAGGAAACAATATTTCACTGAAAACCAGCCACTGTTCTAACCATAAGTTCAAAGGAAAACAAGACTTTGGAGGGGATAAAGTCAATTATTTTATGTTTTTAATGTTCCTGAGCAAACAGTGAAAGATAATTTAGGCTAAAATATAAATGAGAACAGAGTAGACTGAGATATCTAAATATCTTTACCAGTAAGATTAAAACCATGACTGCACTATATAAACTCAGTATGAATATAAAATAACTTTTAAACCATGACTTCTGTAACATTCAATCAGTTTAATTTTGCACTGTTTGCAGCTGTTAAAAACTAATAGAAAAACCAACTAAGGCTGTAGGAATGACAAAAAAACTATCTGCTAATAACTTTTAAATGCTGTCATTTTAAAGAGAACAAAACTATTCAATAATAATTGAACTCCACTCAATTCACTGAACATAATACATAACCTGTGCAAGGCACTGGGGCAGAAAATGAGTGAGACTGGTTGCTGCTCTCAAGGAGGTGGACAGGTGTGAAGTCAAGATTAACGTTCACACCTTAACCAAGATTAAGATTTTCCGAAGGGCTGGCAAAGCTGACTGAGTAATGCATGTAAGCAACAAGGTTGGAGTTATAGCACAACTGTCTTTGAAAAGCAATCTCAAGGTTGATCCTAACACAAATACATACACACTTATGTGAGACATAAGTACAGTTTGTAAAGAGTCTATATTTTTGTAGGCTATACTCAAGAAATCAGGTTGCTGTATTTTTAAAAACTGACCTCATCTGGTGCTAACAATCACTATTAACATCAAAGCAGTAAAGGATAAATAATGCAGGACTCAACTTTAAGTAAAACATAAGATGATTTTTATATTAAGCATTTTTTTCTCTCACACAAGTTCAATTGTGTATGCATGTTTTTTAAATAAAACATGGAGTATCAGTTAATTGTCAATCACTCATATGTAGCTTATACTCAGCAAATTGAAAATCCTAGATAATTTTCATTTGCTTTTGGATCTTGATCATCTCTTCCAACTTCGGATATGGAAATACAAAATAGTTAGCTTATATAAAAAAAAAATAGGAAGACAAATCTAATATAAACAATACCACTTAAAATACACTATGTTGGAGGTTTTGCATCATCTATATAATTGTTCCCCTCTATGCTGACTGTCCTGTGGTTCTGAAAATTCCAGAAAATATACATACTTGATGGCAAAGAATGCAGAAGAGCCAATAAATTGGACAAAACCAGTGATTCAGCAATATTGTTGACACAATCTTGGTTAGATGTCACGATATTCACAACCTGAAAAATCAATCAATAGGATATTTAGAGTTCTGGAAATAATTTCAAGCCTAAACAAATTAAGGCAAATTAGCCAGACCTAAACAAATTTAAGGTTTATTACCAAAATGAGAAAACTGCTTGGAGGACAAAATATTTAACTTTTGGGCAAGAGTTTAATTCTTAAAAATTGGCTTTATTACTTTGCTCTTTTGACAAAAAATGTTAATACTAATGTGTGTGTGTGTGTGTATATCAGTTGTCTATTAACTTAAAGGTAACAATTAAATATAACAATCTAAACAAACATTTTAGCACCAATTCACAATCCTTAGGCTTATAAGAAGGCTTCAATCCTACACCAGTTCATGCTCCGGAATTACGGTGTACACTATAGTGTTTTCCAACTGGAAACTTGGGAGTGGGAAGT
Source organism: Antilocapra americana (assembly GCA_007570785.1). Taxonomy (NCBI): domain Eukaryota; kingdom Metazoa; phylum Chordata; class Mammalia; order Artiodactyla; family Antilocapridae; genus Antilocapra; species Antilocapra americana. The sequence continues at coordinate 9,378,367 of ML664152.1, read as the reverse complement.
GATTAGCAAGATAACTATCTTCACTACTTGAACTTTTTCTTTTAGAGGGAGAAAGTAAATGTTTCCAGTACCCAGTACAATATATTAGGTCTGTCTTTCTATTATAAAGAAATAAGCATGTTTTTCTTCAAAAGAAGATGACCACTCAAGTCTAACTTATACATCTAAAGATTATGTGGTCAGCATCTCAAAGAAAAGTATCACAGACACAATAATGCTTATTTTAAAAATTACAAGGTACTTGAAGGAATTAAGTGAAGAAGCATACTTTTCAATGAAAAGACCATGTTTGTTAAGCTGCTGACCAATTTACCCTTTATTATTTTATTAAACTTTTTTTTTTAAAACAAAATGCAATCTAAGAACACTTAATCATTCATAAAGTTCATTATTACTGCAAGGTTGAATTTGGTGTTCTTTATAAATAAATCATGTGTGTTACAAAAGCAGGATCACATGAAAAAAGATCCTGGGTGTTCACTCTGGGTTGCCTAGACAAGGAGTACCCTGGGACCAAGGTCTTCCTGCTTGTTTCAGAGGAAAAGGCTGCACACAAACAGCTTCCTACAGGACCAATGATTTCATACTCTTGAATGAGGGGCCTCCAACGACTCTTGGACCTCTAAGACCCACAGGTTCTGGGTAGCTGAACGGATGCTTCTGTACCAGACCCGTAAGAAGGGAGAGCAACCGAGGGAGATGGAACACAAACTCACAGTGTGTAGCTAGCAGAGTGCCTTGGTCTCAACATGTCTCTCTGTGGAAACACAGAGAGATCTTGGAAAATTCTGCTCCCTTTTCTTGTCATCTGTAGCTTCCAAGCTTCAGAGTAACGTCCATTCCTTAACTCATCCCACATGGCACTATACAAATGCATCCCAAGTTCTAATGCATGACAGGTGATGACCACAGAGGGATGCACCTTGAACACCGTACAATATTTGCTCTTTAAAATGGGCATATTAATTCAAGTTTTAAAGACATTCACTTGCCTTAATAGGCAAAAAAAAAAAAAAACCCCACAAACTACACACAAACTTCCATTCAGCTTTAGATAGTGATTAACCAAAGGTTCAATCCATGTACAGTATGTTGTAGGAAAGACAGCATGCTTCAGAACAAAATTCTATTACCTCTAAAGCCAACTGCTGCACCTGACCAGCTCCATGGACTCGAAGAAGAGAAAATATTAACTTAAAGTGACCAATGCATTCACTTTCAGAGCCTAGAAAGAAAAATAAAATGCTTATCTTTTATTTCCAAGCGATGTTCTATCAATCTTCAGGAAACAGATATATTTTGTTTACTGTCAAGTCTGTGGTAAACTTTTCTCAACAATTGTGACACGAAGTGAGTCCAGTATCACTAAGGAGTAGTAAATCTTTAAGAAGTTAAACAATATTAAAGTTTCTCAGGTTTCTTTTGTCTTCATTTCCATCCCAAACCCTAACTAATCGACAGGCTAAAAACAAGAAATTTATCAAATACACACTCTAAATACAATTCAAAAATTAAAAGTGTATGGTGGCACTTTTACTCTTTACCTCTAGGCCTCAGAGCTAACCCTGTCAGCCTAATTACATTTGGAGACAGTGTGACATCATTTGGCTTTTAAGTAAGACTGAGTTACAACCCTGTCACTTCAGAACTACATCACAAACAAGTTACAAATCAATTCCCAGGTTTGCAGCAATTTCTTTGTACCTAATATGCCAAAATCAAAAAATGATGTTTTCTTCAGATTTTATAATACTGCCTTTAAAAACATCTCCATGTATACCATGGGAATGATGTTTTCTTAAACAACATTTAATTACTGTTGGTTATTTTATTTGAATAATTTGTTGGCAATACAAATATAAATTATAATAGTACTGTAATACATACTGAAAAGGGCAAAGAAGTACAAGAAAGATAATATTAACTGTTAATAAAAAGTTCTGAGGTCTTCAGGTAAGAAACTGAATATTCAATGTATTTTTATATTCCTTATTTATATTTTATATTCTACATAATATTCTAGTTTGTATTCTATACTATACAAATGTGTTTTGTATTTTATATTCAGGTTTTATGTTCAGTATTACATCAATATATTCTACCAGTTCAATTCAGTTGCTCAGTCAAGTCCACCTCTCTGTGACCTCATGCACTGTAGCACATCAGGCTTCCCTGTCCATCACCAACTTCCAGAGCTTACTCAAACTCCTGTCCATTGAGTCAGTGACACCATCCAACCATCTCATTCTCTGTTGTCCCCTTTTCCTCCTAACTGCAATCTTTCCCAACATCAGGGTCTTTTCTAGTAAGTCAGTTCTTCATATCACATGGCCAAAATAGTGGAGCTTCAGTTTCAGGGTCAGTGCTTCCAATGAATATACAATATTGACTTCCTTTAGGATTGACTGGCTTGATCTCCTTGCAGTTCAAGGGACTGTCAAGAATTTCTCCAACACCACAGTTCAAAAACATCAAATTCTTTGGCGATCAGCTTTCTTTTGCTCTAACTCTCATATCCATACATGACTACTGGAAAAACCATAGCTTTGACTAGATAGACCTTAGTAAGCAAAGTAATGTCTCTGCTTTTTAATAATGCTGTCTAGGTTGGTCATAGCTTTTCTTCCAAGGAGCAAGCATCTTTTAATTTTATGGCTGCAGACACCATCTGCAGTGATTTTGGAAACCAAGAAAACAGCCTGTCACTGTTTCCATTGTTTCCCCACCTATTTGCCATGAAGTGATGGAACTGCAAGCCATGATCTTTGTTTTTTGAATGTTAAGCCAGTTTTCACTTTCCTCTTCAAGCCTGCTCCTTCATCAAGAGGCTCTTTAGTTCCTTTTTGCTTTCTGCCAGAAGGGTGGTGTCATCTGCATACCTGAAGATATTGATATTTCTCCCTGCAATCTTGATTCCAGTTTCTGCTTTATCCAGCCTGGCATTTCATATGATGTACTCTGCATATAAGTTAAATAAGCAGGGTGACAATATACAGCCTTGATGTACTCCTTTCCCAATTTGGAACCAGTCTATTGTTTCATGTCCAGTTCTAACTGTTGCTTCTTGACTTGAATACAGGTTCCTCAGGAGGCAGGTAAGTTGGAATGGTATTCCCATCTCTTTAAGAATTTTCCAGTTTGTTGCGATCCAGAGTCAAAGGCTTTGATGTAGTCAATAAAGCAGAAGTAGATGTTGTTTTGGAATTCTCTTGCTTTTTCTATGATCCAACGAACGTTGGCAATTTGATTTCTGGTTCCTCTCTGTTTTCTAAATCCAGCTTGAACATCTGGAAATTCTTGGTTCATGTACTGTCAAGCCTCGCTTGGAGAATTTTGAGCATTACTTTACTAGTACGTGAGATGAGTGCAATTGTGTGGTAGTCTGAACATTCTTTGGCATTGACTTTGATACTGGAATGAAAACTGACCTTTTCCAGTTCTGTGGCCACTGCTGAGTTTTCCAAATTTGCTGGCATATTGAGTGCATGCAGCACTTTAACAGCATCATCATTTAGGATTTGAAATAGTTGGAATTCCATCACCTCCACTTGCTTTGTAGTGACGCTTCCTAATGCCCACTTGACTTCACAATCCAGGATGTCTGGCTCTAGGTTAGTGATCACACCATCATGGTCATCTGGGTCATTAAGATCTTTTATCTGTATAGTTCTTCTGTGTATTCTTGCCACCTCTTCTTAATATCTTCTGCTTCTTCTAGGTCCATACTGCTTCTGTCCTTACTGTGCCCAGCTTTCCATGAAATGTTCCCTTGGTATCTCTAATTTTCTTGAAGAGATCTCTAGTTTTTCCCATTCTGCTGTTTTCCTCTATTTCTTTGCACTGATCACTGAGGAAGGCTTTCTTACCTCTCCTTGGTATTCTTTGGAACTCTGCATTCAGATGGGTATAGCTTTTCTTTTCTCCTTTGCCTTTAGCTTCTCTTCTTTTCTCAGCTATTTGTAAGGCCTCCTCAGACAACTGTTTTGCCTTCTTGCTTTTCTTTTTCTTAGGGATGGTTTTGATGACTGGCCCCTGTACAATGTCACAAACCTTCATCCATAGTTCAAGCACTCTATCAGATCTAATCCCATGAATGTATTTGTCACCTCCACTGTATAAAACTGTAAGGAATTTGATCTAGGTCATAATTGAATGGCCTGGTGGTTTTCCCTTCTTTCTTCAATTTAAGCCTAAATTTGGCAATAGAGTTCAAGATTTGAGCCACAGTCAGCTCCTGGTCTTGTTTTTGCTGACTGCACAGAGCTTCACCATCTTCGGCTGCAAAGAATATAATCAATCTGATTTCGGTATTGACCATCTGGTGACGTCCATGAGTAGAGTTATCTCTTGGGTTGTTGGAAGAGTGTGTTTGCTACAAACGGAATGTTCTCTTCGCAAAACTCTGTTAGTCTTTGACCTGCTTCATTTTCTCCTCCAAGGCCAAACAAACTTGTCTGTTATTCCAGGTAACTCTTGACTTCCTACTTTTGCATTCCAGTCCCCTATGACGAAAAGGACATCTTTTTTGGGTGTTAGTTATAGAAGGTCTTGGAGGTCTTCAGAGAACTGTTCGTGTTCAGCTTCTTCAGCATTACTGACCGGGGCATAGACTTGAATTACTATGATATTGAATAGTTTGCCTTGGAAATGAACAGAGATCTTTATGTTGTTTTTGAGGTTGCACCCCAGTACTGCATTTTGGACTCTCTTGTTGATTATGAAGGCTACTCCATTTTCCTAATGGATTCTTGCCCATAGTAGTAGATATAATCATGATCTAAATTACATTCACCCATTCCGCTGCATTTTAGTTCACTGATTCTTAAAATGTTGATGTTCACTCTTGCCATTCCATGTTTAACAACTTTCAATTTACCATGATTCATGGACCTGACATTCCAGGTTTCTATGCAGTATTGTTACTTAAGCATTTGACTTTACTCCCACCACCAGACACATCCACAACTGGGTGCTGTTTTCACTTTGGCTCATCCTCTTCATTCTTCCTGGAGCTATTTCTCTGCTCTTCTCCAGTAGCACATTGGGCACCTACTACCCCGGGGAGTTGATCTTTAAGTGTCATATCTTTTTACATTTTCATAGTGTTCATGGGGTTCTCCAGCCAGGAACACTGAAGTGGTTTGCCATTCCCTTCTCCAGTGGACCATGTTCTGTCAGAACTCTCCACCATGTCCCCATCCATCTTGGGTGGCCCTACATGGCGTGGCTCATAGTTTCATTGAGTCAGACAAGGCTGTGATCTATGTGATCAGTTTTGTTCATTTTCTGGGATTATGGTTTTCATTCTGTCTCCCCTCTGATAGATAAGAGGCTTGTACAAGCTTTCTAGTGGGAGGGACGGGCTGTGGGGCAAACTGGGTCTTGCTCTGATGGGCCATGCTCAGTAAATATTTAATCCAGTTTTCTGTTGATGGGTGGGGCTGTGTTCCATCACTGTATATATAGCCTGTATTTGTTATCAAAGTTAGAATTGAAAATTCAGATTTTTACTCCAGCATATTCCCTGAAGCCAGGCAAGAGTGATAATGTTCCTGTAGACGTCTTTCTTAAAGATGTTTTAAGAATGACAATTCTCATTTTATTATTTCAATTTTCAAGCACCAAAAACTTTAGGCATTTTTCATTTGCTCTTAGAGATATGAATTCTTCTAAGCATGATGACTGACCTCTCTTTCCAGCCTATTATTTAGAGGGGAAAAATATAATGGGGTCAATAACCAAGTATAATTTTCCCTGAGTTTTCCTGGTAAAATTGAGAACTGGAATTTTTAGGGCTCTTTTATTTTAAGGATCTTATTTGTCAAGGGTACAATCACATACCTGGATTATATTTTATCACATTTCTCAGAGCCTCCAAAGCCATTTCAACTCTTGGCAATCGGTCTCCATGTTGCTCTGACTCCACTTTTGCAGCATGAGTGATAGCCATGAAAGTGTGGAGGTATTGGGCCTGGGAGCCTATATAATCCAAGAGACTTGCAGCAAATGCTTTTGGAACCTAAATCAAGTAGAAAAATATTTAATAACATGTGTGTCCTTAGAAATAAGCTATAACAAAGATTCCACAGTAACAGCAACAACAAAATATTTCAAGTCATGGAAGTGATTACATTATACAGACACACGAAATACCTATGCATTAAATGAGGACTAAGGAGAAAAGGGATAAAACTTAACAGCATTAGAAAGTGTTTACCCAAATCCACTAGAAATCTGATATACTCCCACTAGTAACATAGTATAATAACTCTGAGATATGTAACTTGTATAAATTGGTTGCATTTTTACATTTAAAAATTATATATATTAGATTATAAATTCAAAAGG